>OZ037780.1:34634307-34651807 GCA_964035525.1 Porites cylindrica
TTTAAGAGCGAGGAATGCCCATCTTTTATTATCGGGCTTTGACCTGCTTCATCACGCCGAGTTCTCGCTACTGTGTTCAAAATAAAGACGACCATGCGTAACAGAAATTAATATTGAATGGTCAGTAACTTTTGGTCATCGAATAAAAGGAAAACAGTATGCGCCGCGTTAACATCAATTCAAAGTAGACAGACTGCAAAATAATCATCTTAGTTTTAGGAGGAGCCACCCACCATGTGAGCACAGTCACGGACAATGTATAAGTGAGGAAAATAACGCAAAGTAAAATTAAGACGTTAATAAACGAACTAAATGTACACGTCAATTAAATAAATAAACAAATAATGCGCGCTCAAAATAAAATTGTACGCGCACACGTACCGAGATACAACTGAAATACAACACTATGTAATAAACTAGGGTATCTAAGGCCCCGTCCACACGAAGACGATTGTAAACGCAAACGCTAGTAAACGCAAACTTTTTTATGCGTTTAGGCCTTCCGTCCACACGAAGACGATGAAAACGCTCACCGTAAACGCATAAATTCGAAAACGCTCTCCAAAGTGGATAAATTTGAAAACGCCATTTATGCGTCTTCGTGTGGACGGCCGTAAACGTATATTTTCGTAAACGCTGTGAAAAACGCTGACGTCAGATGTCAGCGCCAGTCTCTTTTATCGAGTGCCTTTCCAAGATGGCGTACACACGAGTGTTGAGCTGTGTCATGCTTGCGCTTATTTCAAGCATAATTGCGAGCATTCAATTGAATCATGCAATAATCGATATACAGGAAAACTACAAAAGAAGAAGACTAAACCTCTCAAGATTGTTATCCACAACTACAAGCACTTTTACTCGAGTAAAACGACTTAGATGCAGACGTGAGAGCAAAGAGAGAAGATTCTGGACCAGACCAGGTCGTATAAGCGCCTGGTGGAGCAACTTTGCCGATCAAGTGGTGATACCAGAAGAGTGGAAAGAGAACTTTCGAATGAGCAGAGACTCGCTATATAATCTAGCTGAAGAACTGAGACTATGACATCGTTTTATGCGTTTACGAGCGTTTTCGTGTGGACGGGTTAAAACGCTACGTAAACGATGATCGTTTTCGTGTGGACGGAGATGAAAATATGCGTTTACTAGCGTTTGCGTTTACAATCGTCTCCGTGTGGACGGGGTCTAAAAGATAGTAATGCTGCGGCACATTCTGTTGATACTGGCATTAGTTAGGCAGTGAGACTTAAAAGAATAAAAAATGACATTGAATGTCCTATTTACATGTTGGAAAGTACTAGAATAATTACTATCAGTCTATAGAAAGAACTCGTGGGAACGTTGTTGAGAAAATGATCAAGTGGTTATCAACTCTGGTTTTCCCACAGTAAATTGTAGGAAATAATAGAAATTCAGATCGTTTATCCATATATTTAATATACGGTGCACGATATTTTCTCTGGAAACACAATACTTTTCTTGCTGTTTGTTGCACTTTATTAAGTAACAATCATTTAGCTATATATTTATAGAAAACAACAATACAAAAAGCGGGAAATAAAAGAAAGAAGGAATTAATAAATCAGTGGGATTCGAATCCTGCACCTTCGACTCGACGCGACTACGCTTAACCACTACACCACAGAGACTGATGACATAGTGAGTAGGAAAAGTCTTTCAGTTTATTCCTTTTCCATGAAACTTCCGCCGGCAAGATGATCGCCAGCCGCAATAACCGAGCTATTAACAGTGAAAAAACAATGTAAACGCATATTCCATGGCAATAAATGAATGAAAGAACATAATTATGCTTTTCAAAACGCCGGTACACGTCCTCGTCTGCAAAGTAGGACACAAAACATATGTTTTGTTATCTCGATTTTGCGCTGTTATTTTGAAGCGAATGGTCAAAATCACATCCATTTTCGGCTCATACAGTTTCTTAAGAATAGCATTGCATGACATTTTCTCACTTTCACATCACCTTCTAACAAGCTGGAATTTGTATATCCCCCGTGTTGCGGAGTCGAAGAGCAAAAAAGGCTCTTGAGTCAAAAAAGGCTCTTGAATTGAAATCCAATCCCCAAGTTAACCATTGTACTAATCTGAAAGACTCCTGCGTGTCTTAAAATTTGGTAAGACCTCTAACCGTGCTGTAGAAAATTTGCCACAAAGAAAACTTTAAGTCTGAGCAGCGAGCGATGCACTCTCTCACCCATCGAACTTTCCCGTGTTTTTATTTGAGTTGTTCGTGGCGCAATGCACTCTGGTTAAATGCAATGCATTGTGGTAAAAAGTGTGGTTAAATGCAATGCATTGTGGTAAAAAGTGATGAATTCGAGAATTCGTCGCCCCTTATATATTTCCTTTAACTCCTGATTATGTTGCTGCTCGCTCCCTTCGGTCACTCCGCAGCAATAAGTAGTGTAAGGATACGATGGTGCAATTCATGCCTGGAATGCTAATCTCATCTCCCGCAGGGCTGCACCATACTTCTCGACGATAAGACCATGGCGACTGAAGAATTTATTAAATGATTTCTGAAGTAGATTGGTTTCAAAGCCTTGCTGTCTGAGTCGTAATGAAAGACCACGGAGTCTATTGACGAAGTCAACTTTGGACGTGCAAATTCTAGCATATCTCACCAGTCAATATTATCTTAACTTGTTAAGGAAAAACAAGTTGAACAAAATGAACTGTAAATACATTTTTTCATCAATGTAATTCTGAGTCGGTTGAAAAATTCTCGGCATAGGAAAAATTAGCCAGAAATAGGCCTTACACGGTGGGAATAAATCACATAACAAGAAGCTGAAGGCCTATCACTCTCACTTAGCGGACTTCTTAGTTATGATTCGATTTTAGCCGGCTACGCGTAGCGAGACACCCCCACCCCTCAAAAAAAAAAACCGGGGGGAGGAAAAGTCTACGAAAAGGTGGTGGGCATCGATACAGATAGGCGGCTAAATCCCGTTCACATGAAATAAAACAAAAGGCTAGATAAATGACTAATAGCTGTTATTCCGGAATTTTGGCTAAGTACCTTGAAGTTTGAAATTAAAAAAGCAGAAGCACAATTTAAAAAACAGTTAGGTCCAAGTTAGAGAATGCTTTGTAATTTCTTATTTTCCAACCAAAAAAATGTAGGAAATGCTAGTTAACAACGGTCATTGATTTCTATTTACAGTGGATACTATTCTGCAATGTCCTGCATCAGTCGACCAAAACAGCCATTGGGGTGAGGCACACCACGCCATCGTCTCCACATGAATTCTTTAAGGTATTCTTGCTATCTTCTAATGACTGACCGATACATGGGTGAAGTATCGACGAACTATCGGCGAAGTGTCGGTGAACGAAAAGCTATAGCGGTCGAGACACATCTGGATCGACTATCGACCGTGTCTCGACCGACTGTCGTCCGACTATCGTCCGAGTATCGACCGACTATCGACCACTATATCGACCGCTATATCGACCGATAGATCGGTCGACACTACCTATAGTAAACATGATCCGATCATAAAAAGACGCTTTAGAAAACCTGAAAACACGAAAGAGCACATCAAGAAGGATTCTAACAGGTATTTTGTCAAAAAAACTCTGAACTTAAGCCAAATTTAAGCTCCAAACGTTCGAGAGAGTGGAGTTCTCGATCAATACGATCCAGGATCAACATGTCAAGGATCCAAGATTGGTAACGTAAATCGTCACCCATGATGTTAATAGGTAATCAAATGGTATACTCGTGAAATTAGGGAATAATTTCACTTGCGTTTTGTCCAACGCGCGTGAAATTATTCCCTAATTTCACTCGTCACCATTTGATCACACATCCTAACAGACGTAAAACGATTAGCTGTCACTTGCAAACGCACAAAACTTCATCAAAATCTTATTTATATTGTAACCTTACACTAAAATAAGCTTATATTTTCTAAATCTTACATAATACAATAAAGTCGTTTATTATATAGGGGTGCATTTGTGATTTGTTCTCTGAGTTGTTCCTCGCGAAGCGCCGAGCGAAGTGAATTATAATCTCGTCGTGAACCGCGTGTGGGTCCTAGCGAGTTGCACCTTTGATATTTTGTCACTTTTGGCGTAGCATATTCTAGGCAACATTCGACTGAAAGCGATTATGAAGTATTGACGAAGAGCTGTCTTTTCATCGTCTGCAAAACAATGTTTACTGTCGGTGAATCTCGAGCCATTTCTCATGCAGACAGAACAGCAAACACAAGAACGCCAAATCAATCCTCGCAAGGGAAGATTTGACACCGAAAAATCCTCTGGAGCGAGAACACCGACTTGAAATTCAACGGCGCAAGCAACAAAGATGGAGACGGCATCAACAAACAGCGGAGCAGAGGGAACATCACTCAATCAATTTCGAATGCTAGAGTACTTAAAGGTGACTCGACCCAGTTTTTTTGGGGGGGTACCATCCCACTTTGAAGCTCTCTGGTATCCCCACCTTTACTTTTATTGTAAGTATAACACATAGAATGGATAACATATAGATCAATCTGCAATATAACAGAAAATTTTTGGCGATCGGAGTAAATGTCACATGGTTATAATGCCACGCCCCTTTGAGGTCTGAGTCGAAAATCGGCTGTTGCCGGCATTTTTTTGGGAAAATCTCTCGGCTACAGATAGTGCGCATTAGTGCCTTGCGCTGAACAGAGTTTCACCAAAATCGCAAAGACCCAATTCGAGAAATTCAGCGGTTTCCAAATTTAGGTCATAATTTATGCGAAAATGATAAGCAAACTTTACACGGATTATATCTAATAAACCAAGAGATTCATCTCTTTATTTTGGGCATCCTTATAACAGATGGGTCCTTGCAAGTCAGCCAAACGCTTTAGGGCCTTGTAAATGCGCGCGATTTCGAGCAAAGCAAACATATAGAAATTATAGTTTTCGCTATTTGTTGACGTTTGTCAGCGTTTAAGAGTCCTTCTCACGAAAAAAGCATTTTCTTAAAAATTCGTAGTTTTTTTTCCTTCAAATTTTTTCGGGGCCACAATTGATTAACTAACTACCCGGACTCTGAATTTCATGGTCATTGAAAAACTGTGACATTATCTTCTATAAGCTCAAACTTGAGTAAACATTGAAGATTTTTAGCGTTTTGGCTGAGTTTGTGCTTTGGGAGTTGTCTATTGTTTCTAGTCCGTCATTATACAGCATTCTTGTTCAGCACACGTGCAATGACCACGCTTGGCTGACTTCCGAATGCTCACCGAGATATTCCCGTCACGAGTTGGTTTAATTATTGGCTCGCATTAAAGCTCATTAAACCTATGAAAAAATGATATTTTTGTAATAGTAAGTAGACTTAGTGTGTAGCACTTCTTGATTTTTTTGCAAAGACACAAGAAGCACGAGAATTGATTAAAAATTGTTAGTTAAACCTCTATGTATCACGCGATGGCCTGTCTCACTGTACCAAATTTATAATATCTCGGTGAGCATTCGGAAGTCAGCCAAGCGCGGTCATTGCACGCGTGCTGAACAAGAATGCTGTATAATGACAGACTAGAAACAATAGACAACTCCCAAAGCACAAACTCAGCCAAAACGCTAAAAATCTTCAATGTTTACTCAAGTTTGGGTTTATAGAAGATAATGTCACAGTTTTTCAATGACCATAAAATTCAGAGTCCGGGTAGTTAGTTAATCGATTGTGGCCCTGAAAAAATTTTAAGGAAAAAAAACTACGAATTTTTAAGAAAATGCTTTTTTCGTGAGATTGACTCTTAAACGCTGACAAACGTCAACAAATAGCGAAAACTATAATTTCTATATGTTTGCTTTGCTCGAAATCGCGCGCATTTACAAGGCCCTAAAGCGTTTGGCTGACTTGCAAGGACCCATCTGTTATAAGGATGCCCAAAATACAGAGATGAATCTCATAGTTTATTAGATATAATCCGTGTAAAGTTTGCTTATCATTTTCGCATAAATTATGACCTAAATTTGGAAACCGCTGAATTTCTCGAATTGGGTCTTTGCGATTTTGGTGAAACTCTGTTCAGCGCAAGGCACTAATGCGCACTATCTGTAGCCGAGAGATTTTCACGAAAAAATGCTGGCAACAGCAGATTTCGACTCAGACCTCAAAGGGGCGTGGCATTATAACCACGTGACATTTACTCCGATCGCCAAAAATTTTATGTTATATTGTAGATTGATCTATATGTTATCCATTCTATGTGTTATACTTACGATAAAAGTAAAGGTGGGGATACTAGAGAGCTTCAAAGTAGGATGGTACCCCCCCAAAAAACTGGGTCGAGTCACCTTAAGAGCAAATGGAAGCGATTTTGGATAATTAGCCTTAACATATGAGCGAACATCGCGGTAACAAAACACGTTTTGCTCGCAGACGAGTTTATACCGTATCGGCTTAGACTGTTGAGCTTCCATTCTTTACATGTAAACACAGGTAGCCCAAGCTCAAAATATGAGCATCGGCGGGCATCGGCATTGTTGCGTAACATTCAAAATATAAGGATTTGTATGGGAAAAAAAACCTATCGTTTCTGTAACCTACGAAAATGAAAGGATTTCAATAAAAAACAGCTTACCTTACTTAAAATATGTGTTACGTCTCTCCTGTGTGATCCACGGGCCGATTTATGGCCGTTTTATGGGTTTTTATGTAAACGGTTTTCTCTCTATATAAAGGTTCACCTTTATATAGAGACGGGAGAGACGTAACACACATTTTAAGTAGGGTAAGCTGTTTTTTATTGAAATCCTTTCATTTCGTAGGTTACAGAAACGATAGGTTTATGCTGATGCTCGCCGATGCTCATGTTTTGAGCTTGGGCTACCTGTGATGTAAATGCGATGAAATGCATTTACGTTGGGTTCTCACTGTCGAAACTGCAGCCATTCCTCTTTCTGTGTGTTCCACGTGGCCTAGTGTAGACTGCTTGCAGTCCGCCTTTTCTCTTAAAATCCGTCAAGTTACCCGGCCTTCCTTTCAGGAAGAGGCGGGTATCGTCGAATCGCCCTATGCTCTTTAAAAAGGGGCTATGTCACCCCACACGCATGCGCGAGCCAATGAAAACTTTTTCAAGTTGTGTCGGAGATGTTGGAAGGCTGTTTTTATGTGTCTAAATCTCAGGCATCGTTCGATAGTTAGCGAAGTTTTGTATTAAGATTCGTTCTATGGTGATTACAGAATAATTTTTTGGCGTTATTTTGAATTTGTTTGCCTGTGGAATGTTTTTACGTGGATTTACTGTGTCCTCTTATCAGCGGCCGTTGTAATGGTAGAGTTAATGACTGCTACTCCACAATGAGTGATGGAATCGTTGAGGGAATCTTCCCTATAGTTCACAGAACCTTTCTATTGAGTTATTTTAGAGGCTGCTGGCTCTTGGATTTTTCTTGTGCTCAAAGTATGTGGACATATAATGAAGCGGCTATCGAGTTGGCGGCGGCCGTTTTTACCGGGGCCCAGCCGAAGGCTGGCACCGGTCTTAAAATGCAGACGGTCCGTTTTTTCAACGTTACATTGTTAGGGATATATTGCTGACTGAGATATATCGCTGGCTCATTGAAATCTTATCCGCCATTTTTGATCTGTATCACATCAATTATATGGCAATAGCAACCATCATATGCATATACGTACTGCTGGGGTTCAATTTATGAGAGACAATCCAGAGAGATTTATTGAGAGCAATACCGAAAATTCATGGCTAAGATATCTGAATAATATTTGTATTCAAGGTACATGGGCTGATGCACTTATCATTCAAGCAGTTGCAGATATACTACTGTTTACCCAGTTCAGGAAAGAAATACTTCCTCTACAATTATTATAGGTCATATTGATGAATGCTACTATGTATCAACCACTGCCTTACAATCAAGTGCCAAGTGAAAATGTGAAATTGTGATAATTCTGTAACAAACTTCTTTGCAAACTTTGTCATTACCATTCAACCCAAAACTGTCAGTGATTTTTGCTTTTTCTCTCAAACTTAAAAACAAATGAAAACCTTATACAGATCACACTTATTGACATCACAGTGTTACTTAAAACACTACTATAACACAGACCGTTAGCTGTAATAACACTGAACAAACTTCCAACAACATCCTCCTTTCTCATGCATTTTGTTTCTTTTCTTCTGCATGAGTTAATTCAGACTAAGTATTAGCCTCCACAGAGGAGGGGGAAGGGGTGCATATCTATGCAATCCCGTGTCCCACTGGGCCCCGGTAAGTTCCACGTAGTGGTTCTAGTTTGTAAACGATTACAAGAGCATCAGGCCATGAGTTTCCTGACGAAACTAAACTCCTGGCGAAGGAAACATTATAAAATTCGGCTAGATTCCTTCTTGTATTTATCTGGATTCACGGCAAAGATAAACACGACCGTTTGCTCGTCCAGGTTGTTCTCAACGGACTTAGAGAGGCACCTTAGTACGAGTTAGATCCTGTAAATGCCATGTTTTTGAACTGTTTGTGTTCGAGCATATTTTTGGAAAACAGCAGAGTTTACTTTCCCTCTTTATCAACGGACTGCTTATAGTGGAGTAGTATACCAATGATGCTTGGTTCTGTTTTTCTCGACGTCGCAGTGATTCGGCTATCCTGCGTGCAGACGATAACTAAACTCTGATTAGTACCGTCTGCGAAGCAGCGCAGAGATCCTTGTTCTGGACACCCAACTGACTCAACGAATTACCGGAAGTGCGTTTCGAATTCCCCTTCAACCTGATTGGCGATCACGACAAACAAAACAAAGGCCTTTTTTAACTGGCCAATCGTGGCGCGTACTCAAATCTGGGTACACAGCTGGAAGTCCAGAACAAGGATTTCGGCGCTGTTTCGCAGATAGCCTGCGCGCAGACGAAATTAAACTCTGGTTAACTCCGTCTGCGAAACAGCGCCGAAATCCTTGTTCTGGACTTCCAGCTGTGTACCCAGATTTGAGTACGCGCCACGATTGGCCAGTTAAAAAAGGCCTTTGTTTTGTTTGTCGTGATCGCCAATCAGGTTGAAGGGGAATTCGAAACGCACTTCCGGTAATTCGTTGAGTCCGTTGGGGGTCCAGAACAAGGATCTCTGCGCTGCTTCGCAGACGGTACTAATCAGAGTTTAGTTATCGTCTGCACGCAGGCTATTTCGCAGACGGAGTTAACCAGAGTTTAATTTCGTCTGCGCGCAGGCTATGATTCGGCATGATCGAACAATTTTGCGCGATAATGTTTGCCTGCGTGCAGACGTCTCCTATTTCCTTTGTACAAAGGAAATAGGAGACGTCTGCACGCAGGCAACGATAATGTATGTTTCCCTAAGATCAAAACAAAGACTTGATGTCTCTTGTTCTATCAGCATCTAAATTATAAAATCACTAGCGACAGACAAGGCTAATTGTTAATGATTTGAAACAGTCTTGGTCTTTATCTTTGGTCTAGCGTCTTTTGTAGCTCGTTTGTAAAATACAACTTCGATTTTATACCTGCCAACTTTTTCTGAGATATAAGCGTGAGATTTTTATCCTGGGAGTGCTGGGATTTTTGAAGACGACACGATCATTTCCGAAGATTCCCGAAGAAGTCCGAAGTCTTCCGAAGACGTCCAAAGTCTTCCGAAGACGTCCGGAGTCTGCCGAAGTCTGCCAAAGGCGAGCTCGCTCCCAGTGCTTTTCACTTCAAAAATCAGAGATCGCGAGGAAGGTATTGCCATTTATTCCTTTTACACATGGTTTTCGTTCCTTACATGGGTCTGAGTTAACATATTTTCGGAAATTGTGTCAAGCAGGACGGCAACAACTCACATTTTTCAATCAGGCGTGAGAAATTGGCCCGCAGGCGTGAGCCGGCGTGAGATCGAAGTTTTCAACCCGCGGGCGTGAGACTCACGCCTAAGGCGTGAGAGTTGGCAGGTACACGATTTATTTTGTTGAATAAGTCACGCGTTAAAAACAATAGAATTTTGACAGTTGAAAGTAATTTGCATAACCTCAGAGCGCTGCTCTCCAGCAGACATAGCCCCTTGAAAGCGCATGCCTGTACTTGCGGAATATCACCTGTTCGATTTCCGGCAATTCCATTGCCCTTAATAGATCTAGAGGCAAAATCTCTTGTCGAAAATAACAGGCAGGTTTCTGTCAGGTAGCGTTAACGTTGTGGTTTTGTTCCCTCTATGAGAGATCGACAATTATGTTGGTCAAAATGTTTAGTGATATGTGTTGTCTTGAGGATAACGCATCCCGGAACTGTCAGACAAACACAGTGGCTCGATCCTTTTAATCGAGATCGGCGTTGCGGTCGCTGGTTGCGAAAAGAAGACATGTTATAAAGGTGGGTAATTTTCACTTTTTATGTTTAGTGCAAGTCACGAGAATTTATATAGCAGTTGAAGATACACTATTGGGCTTTGTTTTGGCGAGTAAGCGTGTACCGAGGTGCAAGAAAGAGGCAGTTTAGTAAAACGTATGGACCGTTTTTGAGCTAAATAGTACAACTCGACTGTTCGATTTGTAGAAACACGTCCATACACGTCACTGTAAACACGTCAAAAATTTTATGCTTTATAGCCAATTATCTCAAAGCAGTAAGACACACTGGAAAATTTAAAAGTAGAGTAATTGCTCTGATGTAGTAATATAGCATAGTTTGCACCTAGTTGCAGGAAAGTGGCAGTTAATTACCGTTTCGGTGCATTAATCACAAACAAATCTGACTGTTCATCGCAGAAGTTTGTGCTTGGTCCAAGTCTCTTGCTTCGCGGCTATCGAAGAGTTACTATATCGAGGGAAAGAAATATTCTTTGACTTTTTTTGGCATATATGGATTAACTTGTATCGAGCTCGCACGGAAGGGGTAGGTTTGTAAAGCACGTTGCTTTGTTTGATGCTAAAATTCGACATGATTTTGATCGAGCAAACAAGATCTCATCGTTAAATTATATCAAAGATTACATGTAAGCTTATAGCTCGTTAAAAAATGGTTGATTGCTTACTATCGAATTTCGATCTTGCAAAACTCCCTTTTGATCGATCCAACATTATTAGAAATTTCAAAATTATCTATGCTAGAAATTTTTCTCTTCGCCGTGTTCAGCTACTATACATTCAAACTTGCAATTAAAAGAATCGACAAATCGATTATAATATTCTGTACTTAAATTGGTTTCCGGATTATCCTCAACGAGGTACACAGTATAAGTTTGGGTTTTCTGTGGTTACTTCTTTGCTTGTTGTTGAATCAATAACAGGGCAATGAAATATTGACATATCCTTTATTTATTTACTTTTTTCAGAGAAGATGAAATTGATCCCAAATCAAACGAGAAGTGGAGCAACACTTTTCGAAGTTTTCCGGTGATGAAGTAACTAAAAGAAGATGCCGGTAGTTTGTCTTTGAAGTACCTGTATCAGAGTGACAATAATTTGAATAAAGATCTTACTCATGGAAAGATCTGGGTTTTTTACTCCTTTGTAGTAATTTAGCATGTGCAATAACCACTTAATCAACCAAAACGAATGTAAAATCCTTACATAATAATTCCAACCATTATGTTCTCTTCCTCTTCATATAGGGTGTTATTTCAAAGTTTTTCCCCTCAAAATATTAGTTTACTACCTAAGATTGTGACTGAAGCTCATGCTAATTTAAAGAAAAAGACAACTACTGCAACACTACTTTGAAGCTTTATGCAGTCATGGTCAAGTACACCCCTTTGGAACGTTCAAGTCTTTCCAGTCTGATTTGCTAGCCGGTAGTATTTTTTTCCATTTATTCATCATCAATTCATCATCAAAGTTCACATGGTGGACATTTTCCACTGGAGCTCTATCATTTTATGAACTAACAGAAGGCCGGGTTTACGCACTCGTACGTCTTGTTCTTATCTCACCCAGCGCGATTGCAAGGAAAAATATAGACTGCTCGCAGTCTAGGCCTAGTGGTAAATCTTTGGCCCGGTGCGTCGAAGGTCCTGAGTTCGATTCCGGGCATAACTTTTTTCTCTTCGCTTCTTTTCGTTTAGTTATCATTTTAGGTATAACAGTTTTGTATTGTTTCTATATTTCTGCATATTATTTTCCATCTTAATTTGCGTATTCTTAGCTTATGCAAAAAAGTCCTAGCAGGTAGGAAAATATTACCCTCCTTGTTATGAACCTTTTCAAGAGGCAATAAAATGAAAATAAAGTGTTAAATTTCTACCTCCCCTACTTGATCTTGCAGCCTCGATGATGGGAAAACAAACATCAGCCACGAAGACCGCGCACAACAGGCAAAGCTTTATAATAGTCGACAAGTTTTTCTTGGGAAGTTCCATCTTCTAGAACACAACTGAGTCAGTTACACGTTTCCACTTGCATGGTCAATTTCCTTGTTGTGAAGAATCTAACAACAAAACTGTGAATCCGTGAAAAGGACAGACAACCTCTTTGTTCGTACAACTCCAAAGTCCACTGTGTGGGGGAAGAGGAAAGTAGGTGCGTGGTGTGCAGAAGGGGGGAGTACACTGCGGAAGGTCGCCGATCACGCAAACCCACGTTTGTTATCATGTTTGCGAAATCTGAGCAGAGAAAGCAACAAAGAATTGAAAACACAACACTGCTAGATAACCGCCAAGGGCTCAACTTAAGACCACAGAGCCGTAAAATTTTGCTGGCACAAGTAGAACCTGATATAAGAAACGTGCGTAAACATAGCCTGAGTATCAGGCCTTCCTAAGGGGCTATGGGAGAGGAGATTTTAAATGGGATACTCAGGCTATGGCCCACTGAACTAATATAGGGAATATATAATTAATAAAGACTACAAAGCAACAAAAACAATCATCTCCTGTTGGGGGGGAGTGGCAAGGAAGCGGTGGAGGTGGGGGTCGGGGGCGGGAAAGGGGCTAGGAGGGGGCGTAGGGAATATATAATTAATAAAGAGAAGGAAGCCAAGCGGATGATTTCCATTACAAAAGAGTCAGTTCTTTTGTTGTCTCTTCAATAACAGGTCTTCGAATACAGGAGTGATCCGTCACATGAGCGGCATAAACAGTGAAAATTCAAAGGCTTGTGAATTAAAAAAGTTTCACAGAAACGGAGCCCGAGCCTGTTTTCACCGGCAAAGTACACCTGCAACAAATCATTCTATTAAAGCGACGACGAAACAAGTACTAAACTGCCACGCTGTAAAAGTAAATATGTCGCAAAGATGTTAAAGTTTTCCTTGTATTATTATTGCTGAATTTGGACTATGAAGACCTTTACCCTCGTATTATAGAAGCTTTCATAGTTTTATTATCCTGCTCCCTTTAGAGATGACATTATGTTAAAATCAATGAGTTTCGTAGGCAAAGTGAAAATGCGCGAAACCATCTGAGAAAATCTTGACAGCAAGACATTTCTTGAATTTCCACGTCTTCTCTATGTTAGCTGTCGAATACAGCCGCCTCTCAGTTCGACTCTCATCGCTCTCCGCCACTCCGACGTTTCTCGATAGTCTCTACATCTAGCGGCAATATACACGGGCTGCCACTGAGTTAAACAGTACTGACCTATTTTTTAGGAATAAGGCTTCGCAATGAAGGTCGATATATTTTGTAACCAGGAATATACATAAGATTTTTGTTACCAGCAGATGTTTCTGTAGGGAAGCAAATAACTTTTCGTCTTTCAAATGGAACTTAAACAGTAATGACGTTTTTTGGGAGGAAGAGGGATTGGCTAATGCGGGTTTTACTTGTACTTTCTGTGATATTATGCATCAGGCTTAGTTGGCACTTTGTTTTCAGGTACTACTCTCTCAGATCCTTTCGATCTTAAAAATAGGCTTCACATATTGAACTTTCGTCTTCATACGAATTTCTTGATGCAGCATGTTTGGAACATTATTTGTGATGTGCGATGTTACATTTACTGGGTCAGTCCGTTCGCTCGAGCTACAAATCGCTACAAATTAAAGGAAGGTCGCGGTCGGCGTAGTAGACGCTTCCTAAAATGTAAATTTGCAAAATTTAAAACTTCCGATTGCGCCATTAAACCAAATATTTAAAAATCTTGGACGTTATATAATAAATGACGTGTTTATATTTATC
Organism: Porites cylindrica; assembly: GCA_964035525.1. Taxonomy (NCBI): domain Eukaryota; kingdom Metazoa; phylum Cnidaria; class Anthozoa; order Scleractinia; family Poritidae; genus Porites; species Porites cylindrica. The sequence continues at coordinate 34,648,387 of OZ037780.1, forward strand.
ATTACGTACATCTTCACATTTTTCGAATGATCTGTAGACTCCTTTGGCAAGCGTTGAATAACGCCCAGGTGCCTTGACGCTGCAACAAGATATGGCGCAAAAGAGCTCGAAAGTTCTCGCGCCGCATATAGCTGATAGGTCTCGCATAGCTCAGATTTCCTGTTCAATTAACAATTAATGAATGAGGCTGAGTATCTTTTGAAGAATTATGGAGATCGAGGAAGTTGTACGGACTCGACGGATAACACCCTCCGAGATCTCCATAATTCTTCATATGATACCGAAGCCGAGTTCAATAATTGTTATATTATTCATTCGAAATAATTCCGAGTTTAAAAACATAGCTAAAGCATGCTTTAATACCTCCATCGATGTCAAGTTCATCTTCGATAGTGCACGTTTAGGGTTGTCCAGCTCGGCAAATATTCTCCAAATAGAAGATGTCGCCAATCGAGTTCTCTTCTTGCCCTTCTTGCCATGTTTTTAGCTATTATTTAGCCTAGTTCTTACTCTTGAAACGAGTAAAATGTCCGCTATTTTTGTTTTCACAACCACAACAACTCAACCTCGTCCCCAGGTCTTCTCTTAACGGTGCATTAACCTGCAAGGAAGCTGCACTTTTGACGTCGGTTGATTAATCGCAAATTTCTTCCAAATTTGGTCATCAGTAGCTGGTTATGGTGAATTATGCGTGCGCTTTTAGCCAATCAGAATCGTTGATATATTTTGAATGAATAATAGCATGAGTTAAACAAACAATGAACATGGACCGATTGTGTGAATCAGGGTCTTGCGAGGTTTAGGCACACGTGCAGACCTCCTTAGCAGCGGTTCAGCTTGGGCACTTGTTCTTGAGTTGGTGTCATCTGATGCTGGGTTAGCATGGTCTTGACTAGATGATACTGGATGTATGAGTGCGTGTGGAACATCTTTGTCACTTGACGTTTCTTCCAGAGCATCACTAAGAGAGGGAACTGTGTATCTAAGAAAAGCTTCTCAAAGTAGGAATAATTGCGAGTCACCTTCCGGTCGCTTCCTTCAGCGGTCAGCATACTGTGGTTCTTGCTTGTGACTGTTAGTGGGACTGGGTGGTATGGTGTACAGAACTTATCAAGCTTTGGCTCCTTTACCAACACAGTATCTCCAACTTGTATGTCAGGATCCTTGATGGGTTCCCTGCTTTGGATATAAAAAAGCTTCAGGTCTTGAATAAGCCTTGATGGGCTTGTCCAATGACACGTTTCTGAAGAGCATGAGGAATGACAATACCATTACTAAGAAGGACAATGTCACCGTCCACTGAGGTAAGTTTATTCCAAACATTTGCAAAGATCTTAAGGGTACTTGGATCAACTCCGTTCACTGGATACAGGCTGTTCCACTGGCCATTTGAGGTAAGCGCATCACTTCTTGTAAAGTCGTATCTCATGATGTAGCCATAGCAATGTCATCTCTGCTTAATGACTTTGGTGTGGCTTGTGTCATGACAAAGTTAACATAATGCTCTGCAGACACAGCAACCTGGTCACACTGAGTGGTACCCCGAAGATGTCTTGATATGTAATCAGCTGGACTTGAATCATCTCTTGAGTACAGCACTTTGAAGTGAAATGACTGCAATTTCAGACTTCAGTTGTCAATTCTTGCTGAAGCATGAGAAGTAGGCCTGTTGAAGATGTGCAACGGGGACTTGTGGTCCGGTTATCACTTTAAAGTGGCTTCCTAACAAGTACATTCGGAGGTGATGGTAAGCCCATGAGACAGCCAATGCTTCTCGCTCAATTTGGGAAGAGCACCTCTCTACACTGGAAAGAGCTTTACTGGCAAAGGAGATCACTTTGCCACTTTGTGTCAGCATAGCAACTAACCCAATTGGACAGGCATCCACGACCGGGTCTTGTGTAATTTGTGCACCCCTCGGTCGAGTATCGATCGACACTTAATCGGCCGATACTCAGGGGTTAGCGGGGCAGCTTGTTTGATTGCTTCGACCTTAGCATGGTCAGGGAACATTCCTTGTGCACTGAGGACCATTCCAAAGAAATAAATTCAAGGCATGTAGAACTGGCATTTGTTTTTGCGAAGTGTAATTTTTAGCCTTATCATTTTCCTGAACATTCACTCCATAGATTATGACATCATCACGAATGCTTTTAACATTTGGAATGTCACTAATGCCAGAGGCAATCACATTGTGAAACTTCTCAGCGTTAATACCAAAACTAAGACGTTTATATCTAAATAAGACGATAAGATGATTACAGAAGGTGGTAATATGCCTTGAGTGAGGGTGCAACAGCAACTGATGATAGCCCTGATTTAGTTATAATTTGCCAAACACAGTAGCACCACTCAGGCCATGTATCACTTCGTCAAGGATAGGCAGCAGATCTCGCTCTCTTGAGATAGCTTTGTTTGTCTTGTTTGCCTCACACATGTCGACATGCATAAAAGAACACCTCCAGGGTTAGAGCATGTAACACGATATATTGCTCTCAGGTTGCCACTCATAGAAGGGTGACCTGGAGAGTTTTCAGCATTCAGATGGCTCTCCTGAGCTGGCATTGCTGTTGTTGATCTAGTAGGTGTCGAAACTTCAGTCGGTAGATTCTCGTGCTTGGGGCTGGAAACCTTTAATGGTAATTGGGTCACTGGTAATGCTTAATGAGGTGCCATAGCTGGACTGTCGGAAGGTATGGTACGCTTCAAACTAGTTGCTGCTAGATCAGACTAATAAAAAATTGCACCTCGGTATGCTCACATCAATCTTCACTAAGTAGGAGCCAGGCTGGTTTGCCGTTCCTGTGATCTGACCCTCCCAGTTCAAGTCTTCGACGTAAAATTGCTTACCTGTGGTGGGTGGAGGGAGCAGGGCAACGGATTGGTGGGGTTTGCCATGGCTAATCTGTTTTGACCCGTACTTGCCCTCTGGCTGCTGACTGGCATTTTGCTTTTTAGGGTATGGCAGGAACTTTGGTTTGCAAGTATACGTAGAACCCTATGAGTAACTCGTTGAGTGAAAAACCAGGTTCACTCACCGTTTCTGGGAACGGAGCCATCTTTCTACCGATGTTCAAAAATAAATAAATAGACGATTGTTATTCAAGACTCGATGAGGACGACTCGACTTCACTTTCTGACTCTACGAGGATTACTCTATGACACACGATGACTCGCCAACTTCACCGAGTCATCCTCGTGGAGTCGTCCTTGTCGAGTCAACCGTGTCTCACGGAGTCATCCTCGTGTAGTTATGGTGCCTTATTGAGTCATCCTCGCAGAGACATCGAGTCCTCGTCGAGTCCTCGAGTGAAGTCGAGTCGTCCTCGTCGAGTGTTGAAGTATCACTTGAAAATTCGAGGGTCTATTTATTTACTTTTGAGCGTCGGTAGAAAGATGATTCCGTTCCCAGAAACGGTGA
>OZ037780.1:34659307-34669307 GCA_964035525.1 Porites cylindrica
CACTGTATTCATAGTTTTTTTCGTTAAAACCTCTTCTATTTTATGCCTCAGTTTAAATATAATCAGTTCGTTTAAACGATATCAAGGGACGAGCAATTGGATTTGCTGCTGTAAACAAAGTCAATGATATGGTATCGGCTTTGACTTCACCTTCGACGCATGTCAAATGTGAATTAAACCAAATATAGACCCTCTTTGCTAACACCTTCGTCCTTGGTAAAGGTGAAGTCAAATACGTAACAAGTTTGAGTCACGTGAAGTCAACATGTAAAGGCTTTGCTTTACTGAACACACGATTTACCACTTTACCTGGGTAAACAGTCCCCCCGTTAACCTCGAGCGATTTCTTAACAGTTGATGTTAGCGTTATTGGTCTAGTCATATTCAGAAGTGCTCTAATAAGGCGGAAATCATGGGTGAATTCAGAGGTGGACCGGTAATCCTGATCTAGGCGTTCAATGGTGAGGAGCGAGTTTTTATTTTTGAAAAACGAGGCGGGGAAGAAAACGACAGGACGACCCACACTACAGTCTCCTCTCGTTTTTACTCCTGGTTCAGTTATTTTTCGAGAGTGCCAATGGGGTTAGCAGTTAGTTTAACTGAAAATTGGCCAAAGAACAGTAGAAGACCTGAAAGACTAGTGATATTTGGTCAAAACATTAGAACTTGACTGAAAAATGGGTACCCCCGTTAACACCCTCATTTTTCGCCCGAGCTCTATTATCTGAACGCCTTGAGCAGGCTAATTCTTGACTGAATCGGTTTAGGAATTTGACCGGTTTGCTGATTTCGCAAAACTTGCTCTTGGGCAATGCGTTTAGATCGTAAGGGCGTAATATGTTCTATTCCTCCGTCACCATATTTTTGGATGGGTTGTTCAACAGCCACCATGTCAGCCGCATTGTTGCTGCCGAGCCTGTTTAGATTCTGAAGAACTGGCCAGGCCGTGATCAAGGTGCTGGGTTCCAGTCCACCACGCTTGGTCATACTTGGTGAATTCGGTGAATACCAAGGCTTTTCGTAGCTTCTCGATGGCTATCGAGCGACAGGTCACTAAGATCATCGTTAAGAAAATCCAAATCGATCCGTTTTGTACAATGTTCCATGTGTGATCATGCTACTTCAGGTACGTTGCAAGCGAACAAGCGATGGTCAAGTCAAAGGAAATGGAAATGAATTGACTGGACACTTGGCGCCAAAACCATCCCAGTGTTCGGGTGTTTCTCTTCTAGACCACAGAGTGAGCTAATTGCCTAATTGGGCTAAGCATGGTGTTACAGATCAGCTACTTCCAGTCCCTGCAGTGAATTTTTCCTTAAAGAGAGTTTGAATTAGGTGATGATCCTTCCTTGTAACTACGTTACAGGCATGAGATTGTTTCTTGGACCATGCGGTGATCGAAAGATTCGTTGTAGGGGTACCGAATGTCGCACTTTTGCATGGACTTGGCTATGGACCGCTCCTAACCAGCTACTGTGAAAGCTACGAAAACTAGTGTTCGTTCGTGAAAGCGTGTGCCTTCTCCTGGAAGCCGGTACCGTTTCATGTCACGTTACCTAAAAAAGTGAAAATGAAGGAAAAATTGGAGAATTGGTGGCGAATTTACTTTGTTTGGATAAATAAATTAGCATATCTGATGTATTAAAGATAAACAGATTAAATTTTGGCATTTAAAATGATTTTTTCCCTAATATTTTTTCAGTTGAAGTGAAATAGACGGTCATTCAAAACGTAAAGTGTTAGAAATATTTAATAGAGGTAATTAAACCCACTACCAAGGGGCGCGATCCATTCAACCAAAATTCCAACCAGTCCGACCGGGAAAAGAGGACCACCTCAAAAGGTGGACCCGTTTTTTCGAAACTTTTCCGGTTGGACCGAACCGATCCATTGAGTTTTGGACCGAAATTTCCGGAAAGTTTGGTTGAATGGATCGCGCCCCTTACTTTTCGTTTTCATTTTCCGCGCGCTAAGACCATGTGATCACGATTCTCCAATCAGCGTATGTAATAGAAACCAGTCTACCTCTTTCGAGCGTTCGCCCAGCACGAATGACCGACCATGAATGTTAAGCAAGCTAGAGAGGAGATTTAACTCCCGATTCATTGGTTTGCTGGAAAGGAAAACACATCTTTCTCGAGAGAAAAGCAATTAAGAATACCTGACCATTTATGCGGTTGATTGAAGTTGAAGAAAAGGCCAGAGTTCTCGAAGAACAAGCAAGAATTCAATAATGGAAGAACGATGCACGTGAGGTTCTGGCGTGAAAACACGATGTAAGTTTTAATAGACTTGGTGCTGACTACTGTATTTTGTTATATTATAACTGTAAGCAAAAATGGGTTTGCTTTCTGGTTTTTATTTTTTATTTCTACTCAAGCTTATGCATACTAAATACAGGAATGGCTCCGACCTGTAATTGGAGGATAAAAATAGTTAGTAATTAATAAGTTAAAGCTTAACTTTCAGCCACGCGTCACACTGGACAACGATATCACTATTAAACGTTGTTGTGATGTGTGACTTCTGTTTCGTCTTACGCAGTGGAAGAAGCAAGAAGTCGATGTATGAACCTTAAAATTTCACTTACATCGGCAGAACCTTTTTCTAGTGTTAAACAGTACCAACAGAGATGGGAAAATGTCACAGCGTTGGCGAACAGCGTTCAGTTCGGACTCAAACACTCGGAGCTATTCCTGTATTTAAACCGCTGACGGGTCAATGTACAGGAATGGCTCCGATCTGCATAAAGAGAGACTTGTCACATGATGGTGTGTGGTGTGGGAGGGGGGGTGGGGGTGGGGTCTGGGCGATCATGACCAGATGATATAAAGAAAAAAACCAAAGAGCTTCACCGAAAAAAAAAAATTCAAAATCAACTGAAATAAAAAGGTCGATAAAGGAACTAGACTTGCTTGATCATTACTGAATACTTATCTGACTGTCGCTGGTTATTAGCAATACGGGGTTGTTTTTAAATGATCTGTTTTAAAGTTTTTGTACCGGGTTGTTTTTCATCCGACAAAACTTGAACGAATCGATTTATCGAAACTAAAAATAACTTGCTTGCGTCCATGATATATAAGGCCTAAATTTAACACTTCTCACACATAGCTTAGTGGACATTATCGATTGATTGATAAAGTCAGCCTAAGTAGTGAGGTGCCCACCTCAGTGCATAGGATAGGGATTGGGGGGTGAGGAGAATGAAAGCATTTTCAAGGGGGGTTCGGCACTTGAACATGCTTTTTTTAGGCTTGTATGCATTTCTTCTGCCTTTACTGGTGGGTAAAGTCTATACCCGTTTTCAGACCAAAACGGCTCATTAACCCGTTTCTTTGGGGTGGCACATACCTATATGAAGGAAGTTCTCAAAACAAACCTAACTCAGTCAAGAAAAGCCACTGTTTTTCCATGATTTGCATCACCCGGCATAAACTAGGTCAAGACACAAAATACACCGCCACAATCGGACTTTTTTCCCGGTTTATGATAAATCGCTTTCTTTTCTTTACTCTGATGAACGCCTGTAGGACCTATAATTGAACTAGTTTAGTTCCTAGAGGTTAATTAAGTAAGAAAGGTCACATGACTCAACAAATACACAAATAATTTATAATGCAAACAGTAGACTCAATGCAAAACTGGCCACTGGTTGATGAATATTATTTTGCTCATGGTTAAATTTCCTTTGATAACTTCATTCTTAAATTCCAAAAGTTAAACAGAAATGAGGTATCTCATGGGAGGCTAGTGAGGCTACGCAGGCTACGTATTGCTAATCACCAGCGACAGTCAGATAAGTATTCAGTAATGATCAGGCAAGTCTAGTTCCTTTATCGACTTTTTTATTTCAGTTGATTTTGAATTTTTTTTTTCGGTGAAGCTCTTTGGTTTTTTTCTTTATATCATCTGGTCATGATCGCCCAGACCCCACCCCCACCCCGCCTCCCACACCACACACCGTCATGTGACAAGTCTCTCTTTATGCAGATCGGAGCCATTCCTGTACATTGACCCGTCAGCGGTTTAAATACAGGAATAGCTCCGAGCGTTTGAGTCCGAACTGAACGCTGTTCGCCAACGCTGTGACATTTTCCCATCTCTGTTGGTACTGTTTAACACTAGAAAAAGGTTCTGCCGATGTAAGTGAAATTTTAAGGTTCATACATCGACTTCTTGCTTCTTCCACTGTGTAAGACGAAACAGACGAAACAGAAGTCACACATCACAACGACGTTTAATAGTGATATCGTTGTCCAGTGTGACGCGTGGCTGAAAGTTAAGCTTTAACTTATTAATTACTAACTATTTTTATCCTCCAATTACAGGTCGGAGCCATTCCTGTATTTAGTCGCTCGTAGTGGCCACTTCTGTCCGCCATATTGGATTTGTAACGCGCGCCTGCGCAATACCCGTTTGAGTACAAGAAAGAGAGAGTTTATTTCTAAGCTGAACTTTAAGAAAATTTGTACAAACAAAGCTACCACGTAAAATGAAAATTAAACAAGACTTAAAGCATTGAGCAATGCAAGGCAATAAGCCATGCTTCTGGATTCTATTAGATTATTATTCTTCGTTTTCAACCACGTGACCAAATTTTGTTATGTAACTCGCGTCCGCCATGCTGGTGGACATCCATTCAGTCAAATATGGCTTCCGCGGACACGTGTTCGGGCGCTAGTGTGGCTTTTTCGGAATATTACGCCGGTCTTACCGGTCCAGCGAAGACGAGATATCGTGAAAAGGTTCTTACGTGTGGATTTGATCCATACATGTTAAAAAAATCGGAGTGTAGCGAGGATTTAGCGGATTACCCTAGCGTGGAATATCCTGACATCGTCAACTATTTGGTGCTACAGACCTCGTGGATTACTGGGCAGCAAATGAAAGCTTACAAGTCTATGGACGCTTACAACTTCTTCGTTTCAGGGTGGGTAAATACAATTTTTACCAAACCAGTGGCTGGAACCGACAAAGTGGTTGTTACAGCGAGAGTAAATCACTCACAACGAGCGAGAGAGACGCCTCTGAAGACATGGCTCCTTGCTGAAAAGGATGGAAACGTGTGCATGGCGCACTGTAACTGCATGGCAGGACTTTGCGAGGCCTGCTCACACGTTGGGGCCCTTCTTTTTGCCATAGAAGCTGGCGTTAGAATGCGAGAGTCTGTTACATGTACGCAGGAAAAAAGCAGGTGGATAATGCCTTCGTATGTGAAGGAAATTCCATACATTCCTGTCTGTGAAATGGATCTTTCCTCTGCCAAGAAACGGCATAGTACTTTGGGTGAACAGGGATCTGCTACCCCAGACCCCAGAGAGAGGAGAAATGTCCAAGCAACCACAGCAGAAGAACAGGCCAACTTTTTCGAAAGAATTTCAAACTGTGGGATCAAACCGGCCATTCTATCCATTGTTGCACCTTATAATGCTGCTTTTGTACCTGTTGAGAACAAAACAATGCCAAAGCCATTAACAGAGCTGTTCAATGAAGAGAATCTGGGAGACACCTTGCAGGAGTTACAGCAAAAGTCTGAAACAGCTTTTAATGAGCTTAAGATAAGTGTCAAAGAAGCAGAAACTGTTGAGGAAGCAACAAGAGACCAGGCAGACAGCAAAGTGTGGTTTGAGCAAAGAGCGGGGCGAGTGACTGCTTCAAAGTTTAAAGCTGCTTGCTCAACCAATCCCGACAAGCCATCAAAAAGCCTGATTAAGATGATTTGTTACCCTGGTTCTCATCGCTTCTCAAATGCAGCAACAAAATGGGGCATATCAAATGAGAGCAAAGCACGAGAAGCATATGAGTTTTCAATTGCAGATCAGCACCTCAATTTGTCTGTTGCGGACAGTGGGCTACACATAAACGAGAACTGGCCCTTTTTAGGTGCTTCACCTGATGGTCTTGTTTTTTGTGAGTGCTGCGGAAAAGGACTCTGTGAAATTAAATGTCCTTACAAGTACAAGGATGCCATGCTGGTTACTGCTGCAGCAGACAGCAGTTTCTGTCTGAAATATGATGACAATGGGGTTGATTTGTGCTTGGACACTGTTCATCCTTATTACTACCAAGTACAGTGCCAATTGTTTGTAACCGGAGTGGAGTACTGTGATTTTGTTGTCTGGACTACAAAGGACATGTTTGTTCAGCGAGTGTTGCCTGACACTGAGTTTTGGGACAGAGTGTTGACAAGGGCAATACTCTTCTACAAGAAAGGAGTTCTCCCAGAGATTTTAGGACAATGGTACACACGTTCTAGTGCTCAGCCTCATCTCACTGAATCACCATCAACAGACAGCGATGAAGATGGACCCTGGTGCTTCTGCCAACAGCACATTGAGGACAGCCAACTAATTGGGTGTGACAAGGCTGCCTGCAAAATCCAGTGGTTTCACATGTCATGTGTGGGACTTACAACAGAGCCTGATGGTGAATGGTTTTGCCCCTCCTGTGTGTAAAATTGATGATGAGGAGATGGAAGAAGAATTCGACATAGACAGCGAAGATAATGATGAACACTGATGACGTCGAAGACTTCTGTGAAAACACATTAAATTTAACAAACGGCTCCTTTAGGAGCCACCACATTCGTGAAAGTTAATAACCAACGATTGCATATTGTTTCTTTACTTTAGCTCAGCTTATAAGTAAATACATCCCGATTTAGTAGAGTTTCCATGCGCTGGAAAAATGACCGAAATTACGTCATCGATAAACTCACATGTGAGATTATGGAAAATAAACCACTCGGGGTCCCGGATGTAGTTTTTATGAATTTTATGAGTGGAATATTTTCCAGTAAAACACTCGCGTCTATATAATAAAGTAAAATAACATTTTATTATCCGAACAGTGCTAAGCCTTTAATAACTGTTCTGTTTAAAATTGTAAAAAAACCTTTAGTTATTTCAACTAAAAATTTACACAAAAATAAAAAGACAATAAGAGGGCTATTGCCAACAGATACCACAGCTTTAATGTTAAATAATCTTCTGTACATGTGAGGGGAATGAAACACAAGTTAAGTGTAATTCTAAATTTTTGGCATGTATTTGTTCCAAACCACCTTGTGCAGGAAATGTTTATGCTAGGAAAGGTCTAAAATATTTAATCAAAAGGTACAATGGACTCTGATAGATTAGTAAGGGCACAACAAACTATTGCAATTTTGTCTATTGGAGCCAAATCATCTCCTTGCCGAGCTGTCACTAGCTGAATAGGGAGTATTCCTTGTAATATAGTGTACTTTCTGCGTACAAGACCAATGACTCTTTCTACATGGATTCTTACGTTAGCAATTTTCCTTGTCTCCTCTACTTCCTCTGCAGACAGCTGTTTTTTACCTCTGGTAAATGCCGGTATATGAAGGCGAGCTTGATAAAAACCCACACTGTCAGCTATATCAAAGCCCCTATCAGCCAGCACTATGTCCCCAGGTAAAAGTTTCCTCAACAAACCAGAATTTTCAGTAAGATATTTGTCACTGACTCTCCCACCCCATGCCTTTGATATAAATGAGATAACACCTTGTGGTGTCACACCTATGAGAAACTTAACAGTATTGTGATGTTTATAGTTAGACCATGTCATTGCCCTAGCAATTAGGCTAGATGGTCTTTCTGTAAATATCTCAAAGCAGTCAATAATGACTGCAACTTTTTTGCCAAAGTTGCGTTGGAAAACCACAGGCATGGTGGCTTGCAGTTCCTCATGCTCTGGCCACTGAATTAAGAATTTAAGTCTAACAGACATTACATGTATCCACCTGTCAAATATTCTGTGTGCAGTTGGCACAGATATATTAAATCGATAAGCTAAATCCTGCAATGGGGAATTAAGTTTTAATCTGATTAAAACAGGGTTCGTGCTACTCCTTAAACTCCTTGAAAACTACTTGAATATATTTTGCAAATTTAAGGGCGCTTGAAAACTCCTTAAAAATGATAAATTTAAAAAAACTCCTTGAATTTTTTACTTAAATACGCATTGAATGTGAAAAAATATTAGTCCATGGGCCAAGTGGCTTTTCATTACCACTCGGGGGGACAAAGGCTACCATATATCAAATTAAAGCTTATCATGTATAGATTTCAAAAATATATGATGGAAATGTTGTAAGAGTAGCTTAAGGGAGTCACGTGACCTTGAATTTTGCATAATTAGCATAAATTGATACTATACTAAAATGCGGCTTTTAGCAAGTAAGGCTGTAGATTCTGCATAAAATAAAGCAGGCATAGATAAGATATACTGTCTGTAAAGTATTTTGTCACTTTTTAGGATAAATAGTCACGTGGCAGTGACGTCACTTCCGGTCACGGGAAAAAACTCTCAGTTTTTGTCTATATTTTCACTTTTTCCCCTTTTTTCTTTTATGTGATTCAAAAATACAATTCAGAGTATTTTTACCATGAAAAGCACTAAAAGATATATAGCAATGAGCATTATTCTAAATGTATGTTCAAATAAGAATTAAACTGGGTACCCTGTGTTCTTAGCATGATAAGTGTTTCTCATGGGAAGGTGATATGTTGAAAATGTTACACCCACACCCAAGAGACTTCAGTCAAAGTCAACGTGCTCTTCATCCAGGTCTACCTGGATGTCCTCCTCTTCATCTGGCTGGTTAGAACAAGTTATTAGGCGGCAAAGGTCGGAGCACTTTAAGCCATTTCGAATGCAGTCACATGAATCATCATTACAGGCCTTCTTGCACATACATGACATAAGCTCTATTACAGCTGTTGGTGCCGGGAGTCCACTCATCCAATCTTTCACCAATCTCTCTTGAGCTCCGTCATTTACAAGAGACCAGCCATGACCAACTGGGGATGGAATGTCGTTGTTTCGTAGAGAATTTTTCCATATCGCCGCTTGATAGTTGGCTCGTCGGCAATGCTTGTACAAGCTGTCTTGGCATGGAGGCAGCTGATGGGATTCCGCTTCACCTGAATGAATATATGAATATATATCATAGGTACGGGGCGGGAAAACATTTACATTTACATTTATCGCTGAATTTATTTCTTTGTTATTGTGATCTAATTTCTTAATATTATGCAGATAGCTAGGTGTCTCCGATTAGCGAACTTCATATGACACTTTAATAAAGTTTATTATTATTATAATTATTATTATTATTATTATTACCTTTCTTTGCACAGAAGACCGAATAACTGCATTGATTCACGTCTGAGATACCGTTCTTTGAGCCATACATATCACAGACAAATTGCTCTAACTGCATCAGAAGATCTTCAGACATCAACCAGTTTTCTCCAAGTTGCTGGAACGTGCGTCGGTATTCCTTTTTCCTCAGTAACCTCTTCAGGGGCGTCACTTTCCCAATCCCTGCAAAGGCACTCACTGCATCACAACCCGTAAATGCGCGCAAAGCTGGTAGTGCTTTGCACGCATCCTGGCCAATGACGTGGGCTATTTTTCCAATGTCGACATACCGAGCGTTCAGTTGCGAAACACAACGCTGATAAATCGGTACATCAATGGAAAATGAAAACGCTAGGCACAGGATTCTAACGTCTGTGTCTTCCGAGGATACAATGATTGACCTATATCGCTGCTCATTTGCTGCATGTCGCACATGCAGGAGAAGTCGTGTATCAGCCTCCTCTTGTTCGGATCTTAGCTCTTCTTCTTCCTCTACTCTCTCGGCAGTGATCTTGTAGCATCGGTTTCGACATGTTACATACAGCTCCTTGTCTTCCAGTCTCTTGCGACCCGGTGTTTTTTGCCAGTGTTCCACAACAAATCTGATAAGACTTGTTTTGTTGTCACCATTGCGTAAAAAATTCTTGAATTGCTTAACCTTCTGGCCAGCCGCAAGGTTCTTGAAAGTTATTGCATCACTTTCAGCTCTGAGTTCTCTTTCTGCTGATTTAATGGAAATGTCTCTGTACACGTCAAATACGACATCCACTCTATCGCTACCCTCCGCCTCACGCAACACGCTAGACAAAATATTGTCTGCGATCTCACCAAA
>OZ037780.1:34674307-34721807 GCA_964035525.1 Porites cylindrica
CTTGCAAACTAAACTGAATGCAGGGTTGTTGAAACAGCAACAAGAAGACTTATTCCAAAAATGAACGTAGTTTCCATGAAGTAGAACTCCACAACAGCACGTAACTCGATAAACTTACACGGCCTCCGCCAAATGCACTTAACTTGATAAACTTACATGGCCTCTGCCAACTTGAATAAACACTACTTTCGTCACACTTGACTTAACACGACCAACGTCAAACTCTCCTCGCTTGTGAAAACTAGTTTAAAATTAACTCGGACTCACCTACTTATATACTTTTACAATAAGATTCTAGAACTTTCCAAATAGTCTAATTATAGAAAGATTACAAAATATACCGCTTTAGAAACGCTTACACAAGATCCTAAAATAAACAAACTGTGAACTCTCGCAAAGCTTCTAGAAGGTCATGCTAGTCACGCAATACAATTTTTCGTAACAGGGGTAAATCCTTTAAATTACGAGAATACTTTTGTAAATTTCCCATTATTCCCCGGGGGTTTGGGGTGACTAGTGCATTAGACGTGTAATCATCCTTCGTGCGTTCATCCTTGGAATATGCTGATGTGGTTTGGGATGGATTTTCTGAATCTGATAGTAATTTGTTAGAGAGCTTACAAATAGAGGGTGCAACGGTTGTAACCGGTGCTTTAAAAGGGACAAACAGGGTATCTCTATTAAAAGATCTTTCTTGGGTTGAACTTAGTGTTAGAAGAAAAATTCATAAACTTACTTTGATGTACAAAATGGTATTTGACCCATTCGCCCCTGAGCCACCCGTGCAGATCCTCGTCCCTTCTACCACTTGTGACGTCATCAGTTTTAATGTTCAAGGACAACTTTGTCCGCTGATGTGTGCAGAGTGAAGAGATCTTTTAAACCATACCAGAATGAGCACAATTCAGTCAAGGACACCGGAGAAAAAGGCAAAAAACCAGCCTTTGCAAGGTTCCAAAATTGAAACAAGACAAAATGCAGATTGCTTTAAGAAATAAATATATCATTTTCTGGGAAAGATATATAGTGAAGTTCTTTAACTAAAAGAACTAAACTGTTTAAATTCCATAAGAAAGTGAGAAACCAATGTCCTGAAAGAAAATACCGTAACTCACCTTCTATTTTATAGAATTGGAAGTGGTTTCCAACCTCTTAAGGTAAATTTATTCAGCTTTCTTGATGTGACCACCACACACGCTCAAAAGGGGTTATTTTCAAGAGAGACACCTTGCGCATATTTGGTTTGAATAATGTCCATGACAGGTCTGGGGCCATTTTAGCCATTTTGGATCATTGCACAATTATTAATCCAGTATGGCGGAAATTGAAGAGTAGCAGAGACGTTTGTAAGTGTTAAAGTTTACTAGTGAAAGTATACCACAGGGCACCCAAGTTCGGTGTATAAAAAGTATTATAATAATAATAATTAACAGTTCCATATTGGAAGTGAATTGCTGCCCCGGGGCTCGAAATTAAAAAAAATCCTCAGGTCGCCTTTTGGCAATCAACTTTAGACAATAATATCGTCGCCAGATGCAAATTTTTAGTTGCCAGTTTGTATAATGTAAATGTTGCAGATCACAGTATCAGGGCTTCTGATATTAAATTTTAGTGTGGTCACGGAGCTGAAAAACTTAAGTGTGGGAGACTATTTAATGAACATCAAGATCATTGGAGAAGAGGAGAGTAAATTGTTGATGTATAAATAGACAAGGCTACAGTTGAATTATATTGTATTTTTTATCTAGCATGAGTGTTATAACTCTGAAATTTCTTAATCTTTGACGGTATTGGTTTCAAATAAACACAAACACAGAACATATGCAAACAATGAATGCCCAAAGATTTTAATGAATATTATCAACAAGGAATATTTCTGCTGTTTTCATTCTTTTGCTTCATGCGGTTTATACAAGTGTTCTTTAAGAATTTTAAATGAACATGAAAACTGTAGTCAGTCAGTTTTCCTGGCCTCATAAGGTAAGTCGCTTTTTTCATTCACCTCGTTAGGCTTGCAAAGAATTCAGTCAAACCGTTGTCTCTTTATGACATGATTTTGATTCATTGATAGTGTTCGTGATCTACAGCAATCCACAGCTGAGAACTGATTGGTCAGGGTTGTCACTAAGATTTCAAGTTGCCGGGTAAATACAACAAGTAGGCGGGGAATCAAACGGCTAGGAATTTCTTTTGGTTCTATTTTTCTTCTATTTTCCAATAAAAGTAGCCGGGGGCCACTGTCTTAGTAGGCGGGGAGAATCCCCGGCCCCCGGCTCTTAATGACAACCCTGTTGGTACTCATGGTTAAGCTCTTTGCTAATAGATGAGCTTGGGAACTGGTTCCTTAAAGGTTGGATGAGAATGCTTACACTCCATCTTTGTCTCACTTCTTTTACAGGTGGAACAGCTATTGGAGGACATATCAGCCCCATTTATGAAAGTGAGGTCAGTGTCATTGAAGGACATACAGGTATAACTCTCCAGTAGGATTTGCCTGATGGTCACTTCCTTCTAATGAAAAAAACCTTCAAAAATTAGGATTCAGTATGGTTAAATGACAAAGTGAAAAGATTCGCAAAGAGCAGCTGTTTAACAATTTCCATTTCTTACTTCATGCAATTCCACTTTTGGAAGACCAAAGAGTGTCTTATTTTAGTTTTATGTCATTAACATTTCATTTACTTTTTTTTTTGTTGTGCAAGACAATATAATATTCTTCTCAGGCCATTAATAGCTGCAACTGTACATGTATATTATGAACATCCTAGAAAAGAAGGGAAATGAGAAAGTAGGTTTTTTTCAAGTGCTTTTCTTCAGGATTTTGCTGAAAAATTAACTGGTACTTAGAGCACTGATGAAATTGAATAAAAGGCTATTTTGAGTAGCAGCCAGCATTTTGTCTATATAGGCTAATCTGGTGTTGTTTGTAGGGAAAAAATGTCATCACTGGAAATTCCTTTTTCTTGGTATCGCTGAGGAAAAAGGAAATCGGAGAAAAGCAATGTTGGTATAACCCAGAGCTTGAGTGTGCATTGGTCCAAGTTGACAGACAGTGATCACAACACAGGTCTGAATATGTTTTTTAATTTGTTGGAATGAACTAGCCTTATTTGTTTTGTCTGTGTGTTTTATGCAGTTTTTATTGACTTGATGTTATCTTCTTATTCCTGGGGCTGTTTGAGGGACCCAGTCACTGGATGTTAGGTGTAAATTCTTGAAACACATTTTAAAAGCATTGCGTACTGTGCCAAACTCATTACGTAGTGAAAACTGTTACCATTGAGGGAAAAGTTTCCCCTGTCTTAAGCAATCAGAGCAGCGCATTTGTGGGCCTTGAGAGGTGAGTAAGCTTTATGCAAACAAGTAAAGTTTACTCATTATAATTATATGTTGGCAGATGTTTCTGAAATCTAGCTCATTTACAGAGATTGATGCCAAAATATTTACAAGCTCTAGTCCAAGTTTCCCTCTCTTGGTTTACAGGGCTTGTATGCGCCTTGAAAACCCATAAAAACCCTTAAATTTTAAGAGTCCTCTTTCAAGGCCTTGAAATTCTCTTTCGTTTATTTTGGTCCTTGAAAGTCCTTGAATTTTATCGAAGAACATTTGATAAGAAGCATCGTCACTATTATTGTCTTGTTTATTGCGGAAGGTAATTCTTTGATAAGTACTCACAAACGAATTTTCATAAAAATGCAGGGCTCGAAATTAAAAAAATCCTCTGGTCGCCTTTTGGCGACCAACTGGAGAAATATAGTCGCCAGATGCACATTTTTAGTCGCCAGTTCGTATAATGTAAATGATGCAGCCCGTAGTCAGGGCTTCTGATATTTTGCGCCGTCGCAGAGCCGCGAAATTCACAAAAACACGCAAAATACCGTGAAATTCGGTAGAAATCTTATCAAATACATGTCTGTAAAACATATTTGAAACTTTTCTCAGCTATTGGGGCTATTTACTTGCCGTAAACTTGTAAATTTATCTTGAAACTTCGTCACTGAAACGTGCAAACAACGTCCCGTAACTCCGAAACTACCAGGCGTTGATTATGTTGCGAAAAACTGGGCACTAGCCATGATGTTAAAGGCTTTGCCATTGGTTCAGTTCTGGAGCGTATTGTTGTTGAAAGAGCAAAATGATGACTCTGTTAGAAAAACATTAAAAACGCTGGTCTGATCAGCGCAAAAACTGATCGATCTCTGACGAAGTTTTCCCGAAAAATAACCACAAAATTGGCCTTTTTTGACCGATTGATTTTCGGCTAAGTTTGCCGCGAAAATTCCGCGAATTTGCCCCTAAAAATCCCGCGAAATTTGTCTTTTTTTAAGCGACCTATCAGAAGCCCTGCATAGTATGGTGCGATCCATCAGATTTGACAATATCGTGGACAGAAGTCGGTATAAATTTGGAGGTAAACTGGCTTTGTTTATGCGATTTGGCACATGTTTTATGATGAAAGCAAAGCAGGATAAGATGAAATGTTTGTTTTAACTCAACTCTATTAATCTAAATCTAAATCATAGAGAAATCTGGTTGCCACTTTGGCGACTAAACTTGAATTTTTAGTCGCCAAGGAGAAAATGTTAGTCGCATTGGCGACCGTATCAGTCGCAATTTCGAGCCCTGAAATGGTTGCCATTAAGAAAAAAGGCCCATTATTATCAGAATATTTTTATAGTTTATATGGAACCTGTGTCAAAAGTACTAAATAAGGTCCTTGAAATTAAAAATGTGGTCCTTGAAAGTCCTTGAAAAGTCCGTGAATTTTACAGCAGAAAAAGTGTACAAACCCTGGGTTTATGTTGAACTTTTTAGCTGAAAAAAGTCATTATCCATTTTTTTCTCTAAAGCAGTTGCGCATGCTTTTTTCAAGTTGAAGTAAGGAAACACTGCCATAGTTTGTTCAACCATGACAAGTACGTGTAGAAGATACAATTTTAATTGTGCTTTGACATTAACCATGTCCACTTTCGTAACTTAATTACATTTATTGCTGCGGAGCGACCGTAGGGAGCGAGCAGCAACATAATCAGGATTTAAGGGAAATATATAAGGGGCGACGAATTCTCGAATTCATCACTTTTTACCACGATGCATTGCATTTAACCAGAATGCATTGCGCCACGAACAAGTCAAATAAAAACACAGGGAAGTTTGCATCGTTCGCTGCCCAGACTCAGAGTTTTCTTTGTAGCAAATTTTCTACAGCATGGTTAGAGGTCTTACCAAATTTAAGACACGCAGAAGTCTTTCAGATGAGTACGATGGTTAACTTGGGGATTGGATTTCAATTCAAGAGCCTTTGACTCGTCCAGGTGTTAAACCTGACGAGAAGATAAGCATTTGTTCTTCGACTCCGCAACACGGGGGATATACAAATTCCAGCTTGCTAGAAGATGATGTGAAAGTGAGAAAATGTCATGCCATGCTATTCTTAAGAACCTGTATGAGCCGAAAATGGATGTGATTTTGACCATTTGCTTCAAAATAACAGCGGAAATTGAGATAACAAAACATATGTTTTGTGTCCTACGTTGCAGACGAGGACGTGTATCGGCATTTTAAAAAGCATAATTATGTTCTTTCGTTCATTCATTGCCATGGAATATGCGTTTACATTGTTTTTTTGCTGTTAATAGCTCGATTAATGCAGCTGGCGATCATCTTGCCAGCGGAAGTTTCACGGAAAAGGAATTAAATTAAAGACTTTTCCCAAAATTATGCCATCATTCTCTGTGGTGTAGTTGTGCGGTGTAGTCGCGTCGAGCCGATGGTGCTGGGTTCGAGTCCCACCGAACTCTTTTTTTCCTTCTTTCTTTTTTTCTCTGTTTTTTGTGTTTTTGTTTTCTATAAATATATAGCTAAATAACTGTTACTTAATAAAGTGCAATAAACAGCAAGAAAAGTATCATGTTTCCAGAGAAAAGATAGTACACCGTATATTAAATATATGGATAAACAATCTGAATTTCTATCATTTCCTACAATTTGCTGTGGGAAAACCAGAGTTGATAACCACTTGATCATCTTTTAAACAATGTTCCCACGAGTTCTTTATATAGACTAATAGTAATTATTCTAGTACTTTCCAACATGTCAATAGGACATTCAATGTCATTTTCGATTCTTTTAAGTCCCACTGCCTAACTAATGCCAGTATCAACAGAATGTGCCGCAGCATTACTATCTTTTAGATACCCTAGTACCATCACTTATAGTCGGACCACCAATAACAGCTCAATGCCTTTTGCAAAAGTTCCATTTGACAGAATTTGTCACTATAAAAATGGTGCTCTCCTCTAAACAAGTTAGCTACTGTAAATAATGCTAAAAATAAGTTCGCCTCCCAGTTTTTTGTATTTTATACTTTTGTTAAAATGAACACATGGATGAAATATAGTAAAGATTATGTTTGTATGAAATAAATTATAATCCGCGAGTCATGACCTTTCAGATAAAGGGTTAAACAATTAAAATCGGCTCAACTCAATGGTACCACAAACAAGCTATGTGAACAGGCAAGATTTGAAGCGACTAATAATTGCAAGCTGTAAAGGCACCTTCTTTGTCTAGTGATTATAAATTCTTTCTTTTGTTCTTTTATGTCTTGGAAGATTTTTGCTGTAAAAAAGTGTCTTTGCGAATATTTTATTATTGAACTCGCCACGCACACATCTTTACAAATCCACACCAAATTGCTGGATTTTATGCTTACACAAGAACACCGACGAATATCATACCACATCTGCTCACCAACAAATAATAAAAAGCCAAGAATACTCAGCAATGTTAAAGTTGTCTTACTTATGTTACAAAAACATTTTGTTGTACTCACTGGTTTTGTCCGTGGGTGTAGAGCCGGTAAAGAACACAGTCGTCAGCGAAGAGCTTAATGCTAGATGTGATATTGGTGGGTAGATAGTTCATAAACATCAAAAAAGAATGGGACCCAATATAGTTCCTTGAGGCACCCCGGAAACTACAGGCAACCACGAAGAAGCCGAACTGTTAACCACAACTGGTAGGTTTCACCCAGTTAGAAAGCTTTGAAGCCAGATGTTGGCCTTATTGCGAACTCTGTAGTAGTCAGCCTTAATTAAAAGCTGTTTGTGTGGGGGACAGGATCGAAAGCTTTCGCAAAGTCTAGAAATACAGCATCAACTTGACTATTGACGTTTAGGACTGATGCCTGTTCGTACATGACGGTGATGAGTAGAGTCTCACATGACAGTCCCTGCCGAAAACCATGCTGATGCAAACCACAGGCTGATGTTGTTAAAACCACAGCCTCCTCTCAAAGCCCTTCTTACAAGTGTACTTCACTAGTTCCACACACAACTTAGTAGTTTCTGCCACTGCGGGAGAGTTGCCACAAAATGCTGTTACAAAAATTAAAGCGAATCATACCATCTTTGGGTAGACGCAAAAGAGTTACTAAACTCGTAACCATTTGTCAAGCCTGTCTGTACATTGAGAAAATGCAAGAAACCTTAACTATTAAACATTCATGGATAGAAACATTCAAAACTCCAGCTAGAAAACAGATCTGGGCCTTAAATTCTGCAAGGTTAATTTAATTAAATACCAGGACATTAACTGGCTTTATGAAGAAGATAAGTTGTTTACTTTGTTGATTAAGCTTATAACTGTATTTTGCACAGGGGTTTCATTAAGCATTGGAGATAGGAGAATTCCCCGTCTACTGTGCATAATTCTATGGCTAAATTTTGATGAAGTATAGCTAGTTTTTATTCAGATGAATCAGACATGGATACATTATTTAAAAGAAATTATTCCCAGAAATGCTTAATTTTAGCTCTTAGCCACTTGCTTTACATTCCTAAATAAATAACAAAATACATAAAAGACCTAATTTAAATGCTAGTGGTTTTAAGCCCAACAAAACTAACAGGGGACATGTAGAAATATTAGACGGTTTGCTGAAACGTGGAGAGTAGACTGTATGCTCGACAATTTTTATTTGCTTGCAAAAAGTTATTAAATGAACAAATACAAATGAAACAAAACATGAAGCAAAATAAATTACATGATGAGCAAATCATTGGCAAAGTTACGACAAGAAAAGTTTAAGCGATAAGAATCAACATTTATGAATAAAAAGAACGATTTCTTTGTGAACTGCTATGGAAATATATTTGGCTATGTTTACCTTGTATAAAATTAATGACAGAGTATCAAATTGCTATGAAACAAATGCAAATTTTGAGATTTTTTTATTTTAATGATGACTTCTAAAAAGTGTAGAGGTATGCAGTGTTTTTTATTCGGAAGGTATGAGAAATAAAATTTGCTATCAGTCTCAGCAGGGTTTAAATGCAATATTTCCAGACTTGTTTTCAAGCTCTTTCCGGGAAAGTTCTTCGCTCTTTCAAATTATTCTCCTGTTACTTTACACTATTCTCCTGCTACTGCAATTCTTAATGAAACCACCGCCTCATTGACTCTGTAGAAAATTAGATTTCTTCAATGACTAGATGACTATAGATGTTTAAATGAGTCAGTTCATCCCAACAAGTGGATTGCTTGTTTTCACAATTCGCAACACATTCTACAAGGTTATCATTTTCACCTTGGGTGTACTCAAGGGAATCTTTGGTGTCGCAAGGGTTTCAGTAATCACTGACGACTGACGAAATGCGTCAGTTACTTTGCTCAGAGAAGTCTGCTACTTTTCTCCCCGTAAGAAAAAGCAACTAGCTCTCACAGTGTTTTGTAAACAAAACATATATTGTAAAAACTGAATGAAAAGGTAAAGGCTCACTAGTTTTGAGTTATGTTTTAGTTTGCAAACGCTGTGTTTCAGTCAATTTTTCACATGTTTCTTTGGATGTTTATGTGGAATTTCTTCTCGTGCAAATGTACATAATTTTAATTATTGGTCATTTGTTCATTGCTTGTAAGAGTTGATTGTGTGGCAGATAAATTGGAACTTGAATAAAAGCTACATTTTCTTGATTCAGGGACAAGCACACTCTTTTGTATTCAATTTAGCCCCCAGAACGTTGGAAATCGCATTTTAGGGCTTCGAAATTTCAAAATTTTCTGTCAATTTATGGAGAATGCCGCACCCCCAGACTCCCCTAGAGGTATGAGATTATCGGCCCCTTGATGATACAGTCGGTTACTCTATTCAAACCTGCTTGCTACGTCAATTATTATTGAAAACCCCTCGTGTCATTCACTGTCTTATTTACTTCAGAGGTTTTTTTTAGGGCTTGTATTTCCTCTTAAGCTTCATTCAGTCTAGCTTCCAGGCTAAAAATTCCTTCTTCTCAAATTTTAATATCATCTTTGATAGCTGTAAGCCTTAGTATGAGACTGTGATATTCTTTTAGCATCATTTTAATGTACCGGTAGTCGCCATCTTGGGCTGCTTCAATGGAATCCGTGTCGGTGCCAGAGCTGCTTATCCTTAGCTGCTTTTTATCTAAATCTTTGTTTCCCACGTTTGTAACTGCTGTGGCAATGTTAGTAAAGGGAAAGACGTAAAAAAAGACAAAATTCACTGTGTTGTGTTGATTTCTCAAAGCCAGGTTCGTGGAGCTTTCAAAATAATGTGCATCTAGCTGCAACAGCTCATGCTCATTCTCCTGCCTTTTGTGAGTTTTATTCTCAATGTAATTGATTGGGGAAATTGCTCTAAAAAGTTTAATTTTTTATGAGTGAATAATACCAGCCTCTTCTTGTTGAGGAGGAATTTACATGATACTTTTCATTTGTTTTATCTTGGAGCAGTATAAACAAAACATTTTACCACTTTAAATTGCACAGCTAAGCTGTGCCTTGGTTTGCAGACCACTTCTCAGTTTCAAAATTTTATATAAAACATTCTCAAGATAAACCCTATTCTACGGTTTTGCGAGTTTTGATGTCCAGTAAGCTAATATCTAATATTCATCAACACTACTCACCAAGTTTAAATTTGATATGTGCTGACTCAATGAAGCTATATCTTTGTCAGTTTTCAACAAGTCCTCTCAAACTGGTCCACTTCACTGATTTTAACCCTCTGGTGCTGCAACACGTTTCTTTTTTTAGTAAGTGTAAGTTTGTCAGAATTGGTCAGAATATCCAGACCGAGGTATTAGTGGAAAGATCTATCTTTGCTGACGTTTTTTACCATCTTGATAGCTTAAACTGAAAGCTAAATTGGTCCAGGAAGGAAATTATGCATTGTTCCATATGGAACAAAAAATAATAATGACTAAAGCTTTCGTTAAAGGGTTAAGGTGTTATTTCCAGGATTTTTACTTACTGTTTTTGTTTAAAATAAAACCATGGAAGTGTCTATTGACAAATCATATCAACCACAATGTGAGTTTAGGTGTAGACTGAATAGCTGTTTATTTTTTCCCCAGCACAATGAATCCAACAGAATAAGGAAGTTTGTGATTACAGACTGCGGTTGCACACTGGTGGTGAAATGTCATGATAAAAGAAGCTGCATTCAAGGATCGGTTGTCTTTGCTTCATACTAATTTTATGACAAAGCAAAGGATGTTTAATGTGCTATAACGGTCAGAGTCAATTCTCTTTTCTCTGCAGGTACATTTGGGAAATAATAATTATTTAATAACCATTTCAGGTCGTTATTTCAAAGAAAAGGCTGTTATTTTGACAATGATTGTGGTTCGCCTGTCCACATTAATTTACCGAAATAAATTTTGTGTCAGTCAAGTGGCAGCAAGAGTTGCATCAAGAATGAAAGTGATTGTTTCAGAGAATTGCACTTTAGTGTATGAATGCTGCTTATTTAGTATGCTTCAGTTGAGCTTCCAGAAATTCAAATTCTTCCAATTCTCAAACCCTATGTTAAGTTAGCAGCATTCATACATGGTTTGTACAAGCTTGAAAAGGTCTTGCATTTTAGTTGTCATCTTAAAAAGTCCTTGAATTGGCTTAAGGTCCTTGAAAAATACTGGATTTCTTTACTAGATCTTGAATAGTCCTCAAAATTCAATACCTTGCCACACTGTTTTCTGTCAAATTAGGTTACCTGTATTTCACAGAGGAAAATTTGGCTCATCCTTGGTGTAAGAACCTGTACAACCCACAGGTAATCTAGATGTTGAAAAGTTCTTGCGCATGAACAATATTTTATTTAATTCAAATTGTATTTCTGTACCTAAGATGCAACTTCAAGTCATACCCAGTCATGTTGTCATGGAAAGTGGTAAGACTGAAGAAGTAAAAATCGTAAATGACTCCATAGTTGAAAAGGAAACTGTAATTTGTCCTTAAAAAGTCCTTGAAATTTGTTGGTCTGAAGTTGTATGTACCATGAATTTGTACATGTCAGTTTTAATCTGTTGATGAAATGACATCACAGTGACTCTCAATCAATTTTTATTGTTGCCACTCAACTGGAACAGAAGATTATTACGTGTATTTTATGATGGACGCACTGTCAAACCAAATAATCATGGGAAATCAAAAAAATAATAATCTAGTTAAAAGAAAAGAGAATTGATTTTTCCATCATAGAAGCACTTCAAATTAAAATTTGAAGATATAGTTGCCATTATAATTCCATTTTTTTTGTGGGGGGGGGGGGGGGGGGGATACTTAGTAATGGCTATGACCTAAACCAGCTGTTAACTAAAGATATTTTGAGAAATATATTTTAGTAAAAGAGTGTATAGGACAAACAGGCTACTTTATTACATGCATGATAATGATGCAAACATGCCCTTGAACTAGCTGGTAACAGAAGAGCTGGGTACGTAAAGAGTAAAACTAGAAAAAGTAGCAAAGATAGTGGACATTATAAATGGGTTGATTTTCAGTTGAATTATTGAAGTTTGCAGCTCAGTGTGCAAAGAAAGTCATGTCCGATAACCCGGAACTAGTGGATTTTGCTATCAGGCTAGTGATTTTTGTTCTTAACTTGCCCGACGGGCAAGTGCTGTTTTTTGGGGAAATTCAAATTACAGAAGGATTGTAATCAATCCTGCTGCTAATCAAAAACGGTTTTGGGGCTAGTTGAAATGACTGGTGGGCTAGTACTTGCTAGCTACAGCTTGCCCGAATGGCAGGCTGTAAAACTGACTTTCTTTACACCCTGGCAGCTGCACAGCATAAGTGACCAATTGTCTGAATTTACTCTGCTATTAATTGTAGTGGGTAAACAAAAGCGTTCAGCCATTTTTGCTATATGACTGACCATATGACAATGACAGTATTTCTACTTTCTCCATTTGTCTGCCATTTGCTATTTTTTTCTTATTTTTCCAGTGCCAGTCATTTTTAAAATAGATTATCCCTTAATAGTAATGAGGCCCTCTCAAATTAAATTTCCAGTTTTGCACCCTGGGATGAAGGGGAGTTATTTATGTCCCCAACGTAAATTTCAAAACCCATTTTTTATTGAATACTCTAGACCAGTCATATGGTACAGTGGTACAAAATCACGATGCTGGAAGGGAAGAATGCCTTGGAAAAAGACAAATGCAGGAATTTACCTTAGCTAAGATAATTTGGTTGTCAATCTATCCGAGAAGTTTTGGTTGTCACATGATCACCCATTCCTCCCTCCCTCTGTCCACACTATGGAAAACCAAGGTGAAATGTCACTTTCTAGCTAGTGTGGGCGCTTGCAACACGATATTGCACATCCATGTAATGTTGTGGGCAGTTGACAGTTGTCAAAACAGGGTATCTGCTGACCAACACCACATGGCTCAACTCTAAGTGGATTTCTTTGCAAAGGTTACAAGTTTATTGTTTAAAGTAAAAATAATTATAAATTTAATATTAGGAACTTTGCCTTTAGCCGTGGCTAAATCTATATATTATTGCATATAATTTTATTCGCTACAAGCTGTCTCGGGTGCTGAGGCAAAAAAATACCGTCATTTGGAAATATACTCCTTTTCTTTTAAAGGATCAAGGGTATTTCTTGCTTTCCTGCGTAACAGTTTTTGGCCACTCATTCTCAGCCATATGTCTAATTGGAAACCCAAAGAGTTAGATTAAGCTCAAATTGTTCATAATCTCACAAGTCTAGTGACCATTTAGTAGTTGTTGTTCTTTTGCATTGCTTTCTCTTTCATTATCAGTTTTTCTGTGTATTGTTATTGAACATTTGCAGAGGGCAGCTAATTGTATAAAATAACACTTCCTTCGGCAGAACCTAAATCCATAGGAATACAGAAGCAAGTTTTCCTTGGAAGTCTTGCTCGTATAAATAAGAGAACTTGGTGGTTTTTCTTTGAAAAAAAAAAAAACTGTCAACATTCATTTACACACCAAGGAAAAGTTGTTATGGAAAACTTGTTCCAGTGAAAGAAGCTGAGAGTATTCTCTTCTCAAAGTTATGAGTTTTTTGCAGCTTATTAGTAATTTCTTCATGTAAATGGAAAAATTTGTCAAGTTCTTTGCCTTTTAAGAGAAAACGTAGTCGCTACTTGAAGAAAATAAGCCTAGCCCAGACGCTATTAATATGCATATCAATGAGTAACCCACAACCCTGCCAAGTTAAACAACTCCTCCCCCTTTGCAAATGGGAATTTTTAGTCAGTGACATTTCAGATAGATATTAATATTCCATAAAAAGACATTAATTTCTGATATACTTTATTTTATAATTTGTATGCTCCTTATGTTTAATAACAACCCATTGTAGATCACGTGATATTCTCTGTGGGTTAAAAACTTTAGAGAACTCTTTTCCAATTCACAATTTTTTTGTAGACCTTAAATTTTGCATAAGTGTTGTCTTTGATTTCTCTTGGGACCACTGTAATACCCAGGAGAAATTGGAAACAATGGTAATGCAAAGTGTTGGGGGATATTAAGGTGCATTATCATCTAAGTGGAAGTTTTTTTTATTTTTATTTTATTTTATTAACTTCGTCAAGACAATAAGAGTGACACTACAAAAAAAGTGTACATATATTCCGGGGGTACAGGCGGGGACACCGCAACAGTTAGCGCCCATTACTGCGGGCCGAAAGTGGTGAATATACAGAAAAAAGACTTTGTTTGGAAATCGGGACCTTCCTTAACCCTTTATTATCATCTGCTGGTGACTAAACGGAAGGGAACAGAGATAAGAGCAGTAGCCACACTAACTCTTCCCTCCCCGGGAGATGAATGCGGAAAGAGGTTTGGGTGGGTGAATAGTGGTTTTCATTAGCTTCGCCATTGTAACGAAAATATATGTACAGGAGATAACACGCATGTAAATTATTAGAATGAAAAACTCCTTGTGGTAAATACCGTAAAATTCCGAAAATAAGTCCCTCCAAGTATAAGCCCCCAAACTCGTAACGCTAAAAAACCCTCTGTTAAATCGCCTCTCGAATATAAGCCCCCGGGGCCTGTACTTGGAAATAGGACAATTGCACGATGACGTCATTTTACTACAACTACCAGAATCCTTCAGGTTTCTGTTTTCTTGTGCAAATTAAGGTTATTGTTCTTTAAACCTCAGCGGGATTGACAAATTTAAATAAGAAAGCAAAGACGAAGTGAATTCTGGTAGTTGCAGTCAAACATCATCATCGTGAAAATTGCCTATTGCCCTCAAATTGAAAATCAAGCAAAGCAAAAACTTGTACAGTGACATATGAATTTTTGCATTTGCCAGAGAGCTATTACGGGTGTCACAGTATATTGCTGTTTGCGTAGTCCACTCTTAACCCTTGGCTTGGATTTCCACAAAGTACCTGAAGTACTTTCATGGCTGATTTTAAGTACGATCTACGCGCTCAGCGCGATAAGTTTGGAGACGTAAATTTCGTTTCCTTATATAAGCTCCTCCGAAAATAATCCCCTCAAATGGGACTGAAAAATATAAACCCAGGTACTTAATTTCGGAATTTTACGGTATATTTTCTTTGTTGTCGACAGGGTATAATAATTGTTAGTTCTAATGTTATGCAATTAGTATTACTTGTCAATATTTATCCTATAAACTAGTTGTGTAGTTACTTGCACAAATAAACGTTTAGTAGCCAACAAGCAGGAACGTCTTTGAAATCAAATGCTATTTCATTTTCTAGAACACGGCAGTGCGTTGCTCTTTTCAGAATACAGATGTTAATAATGCTCCATTAATCCATTTTCAAGAACACAGTAGTGTAGCGCTCTTCTGAGTACATGTTTAAAGAAACATCTTTATTGAAAAAAAACAGTGCGGCGCTCTTTCGAGTATAAAAACTTTTAACAATAAACCATTTTCAAGAACACGGCAGTGCGGCGCTCATTTGAGAAGAGAGGTTCTAAAATACCCCATTATCTAAGAAACGGCAGTTCGGCGCTCTTTTGAGTATACAAAATTTGCATAAAGGGTAGTGCGGCGCTCTTTTGAGTAAGAAAAATATGAATATATGAATAAATTACCCCGCAGTGGGGTGTGGGCTCCCGCCCAAACCCCCCTCCCCCACTCCCCTCCCGGGAAGGGGGAGAGTGGGGTGTGGGCTCCCGCCCAAACCCCCCTCCCCCACTCCCCTCCCGGGAAGGGGGAGAGTGGGGTGTGGGCTCCCGCCCAAACCCCCCTCCCCCACTCCCCTCCCGGGAAGGGGGAGAGTGGGGTGTGGGCTCCCGCCCAAACCCCCCTCCCCCACTCCCCTCCCGGGAAGGGGGAGAGTGGGGTGTGGGCTCCCGCCCAAACCCCCCTCCCCCACTCCCCTCCCGGGAAGGGGGAGAGTGGGGTGTGGGCTCCCGCCCAAACCCCCCTCCCCCACTCCCCTCCCGGGAAGGGGGAGAGTGGGGTGTGGGCTCCCGCCCAAACCCCCCTCCCCCACTCCCCTCCCGGGAAGGGGGAGAGTGGGGTGTGGGCTCCCGCCCAAACCCCCCTCCCCCACTCCCCTCCCGGGAAGGGGGAGAGTGGGGTGTGGGCTCGGCCCCCCACACCCCAGGGGGAAAAGTTAGAGTGTTTATTTCTCAAGAAAAAACTTGATTGATTTTTCTATCTATGTTACCAAACAAAACATTAATGCAAAGTCTTTTCCAGAAAAACCTTTCACTTAAGTCACTAGCAGATGTTAAGTAAGGGTAGGAAAGGTCTCGATTTATAGACATAAACTAGTAAGATATTCGATAAGTTTTATTTGGTGGATTAAATAGAGAAGAAGTCATGAGTACTTTTTTCATATTTACCATTTTTACTAAGACGATAATACACCTTGTTTACTTCAAATATTTAGCCTAACCATTGTATCCAATTTTTCCTAGGATGTGATTACAGTCATCCCAAAGAGAAATTGAAGACAACGGTTATGCAAACGTTTTGGGGTAAACAAGGTGCATTATCGTCTCTGTGAAAATGATAAATTTGAAAAAAGTGATCATGACTTCTTCTCCATCTACACCACCAAATTAAACTTCTTAAAAATCTTACTAGTCTAAATTGAGACCTTACTTACCCTTACTTACCTTCTGCTTGTGACTGCAGTAGCAGGTTTTTCTTGAAAAGTCTCCGCATGAATGTTTTGTATGGCAACATAGACAGAAAAATCAGACAAGTTTTTCCTTAAGGAATAAACTCTCTAACGTTTCTATTTACATTTAACAAATGAAACTGGTAATACGTCTTATATTTAAAATATGTCCTTGAGTAACACAACATAATTGTCCGCAAAATCCTCGAAAGGTTGCGGTAATTTAATGTTTTCTTTTAATGTTTTTCGTTCCCTTTGTGGTGTATCTTCTTCAAGGTCAGGGCTCTTGAACTTCATTCAGAAATACATTCTGTCTGAAAGAAATTAAAATAGAAATGATACGAACTTTGAGGTTAAGAATTGTTTTAAACAATAAATATGGTCCCTTAGTTTTTATTTCTGAATCTGTCTGTGTACTAGAAAACACTTTGAGCTTGGTTTTAGGATATTACCCTGCTGTACATTTGCTTACTGGCACGTGTTTCTTTTCCAGTTTACAATTTAGGCTCTTTTCAGCTGCTTCTAAAAAGTCGTCCATGAAAAGAAGATGTCAGCATCAGACTTTTGGTAGCATCACTAAGGTAAAACCAATTCAACCTACATTTCTACTTGGCAGATTTTTTATTACAGGTAAACCTTTTCCAGCGTTCTTTTCCTTTTGGTATTGTAGATTTGATTTATTTCAACTGAAGAAAGTCCCCCTGTAATGCGTGTATAGGCAAACGAGATAGAGTGAAAACATGAAACAGGTTTTTGGGCGTTTTGGTTTTCAGTTAAGTTCACTTATGAGATATTGTGTGAAACGTATAATACTGAAATTAACTGGAAAAATTGGAAAGATTGACTCAGAGACCTTGTGCCTTGTGCCATTCCCTAACTCTAAGGATTGTGAGTGTAGTAAGCAAAATTTATAGAGAAAGACGGATTTTATTATATCCTTTATTAAAGAGTAATTACGTAGGCCAAAATAAATAAACGAAACCTTTGCTAATGCACTTTTCTCTAGTATTAGCCTTGCATTAAATCGCCTGCGGATACTAGTAGAGATTTCACCACGCAATTAACAAAATCAGTTCCAAATCAGTTTAATTCAATTTTACTGGAAGATAACATTCTAAATTCATGTAACTTGCATGGTAAGCCTGAAAGAAAAAACAAAATGTTGGTAAAATATTTGCTCGTTTGTTATATTATACATTTATTTATTTCGACAACTTAATTTTGAGGACATGAAAAAAAAAAAAAATAGCCTAGCGTAGAATCAGCTAGTAAGCAAAACTTATGGGAGATGAGCAAATTGGCGAGTAAAACCCAAGAAACCCATTGAAATAAAACACTGATGAAATGATGGTTCGATTTTATTTAAAATTATTCTAATGCTTCGATGGCCAAAATAGAAACGTATTGCTAACAACGAAAAGAGTTCGAGAATTAATAATGTATGAGAATACTTTGTTCTTATTTCAGCTCAACCTTTGTTGTAGCAAAACGTGCTCTTCTCTTTAAAATATAAAAAAAATACGGTTATTTCACTTTTTAAAAATAAGAATTTGAAATTTTATAAGTGATAATTTGTTTCACTCAAATGCATCGGGCGACATACTTAATAGAACTCGAAAACGTTTCAGTAAATATTGGACGACCCAGAAATCGAAATTCATTGTTGCAAGTTAAATTTTGTTCTATATTTCCTGGTCTAACGTGTTGTTTTGGCTCCAAATTACGAATGCAAAAATTTTATAGTAACGGAATGAGTAGCGAGATCAGTTCAAATTCTTCTCTATTCTGATATACAAACAAAAGAAATCTAGAAAGAAATACATGCGCCCATTGTGGCTAAGGCCATTTGCAGGATGGTGTCATTTTACCACTACGACCAGAATCCTTTTTGTTTTTCTTTTCATATTTAAATTTGGTAAGATATCAGTGAAATTCTTCTTGAAGATAGCAGACGAAATGTAGAAAAAGATTCCTTCTAATTAAGTTTTCCCACTCGATCTTAAGTCAATTCATACTGGGATTTATTAGCCCCCTCTAAATATAACGCGAAAACCTTTATGATACAGCCTCTGAATTTATTCAAAAAGAGTACTCATCGCTTAAACAACAACAACAACAACATAAGCTTTAATTGCATGACTATATGAGTTACAGTATTGCAAAAACTTTAAGATAGAATTATAATTTAATATACTAATGATAATACAATGCAATCATTACAATAGCCAATCAAGTGTCATCACTATGATTTGATGACAAATTATTACGTAAATCATTACATAATGAAACAAATTTCAACAAATGTGAATTTACAGGAAAATTCTGTGAATTTATCAATTTAATTACCAATTCTGTGCAAGATAGCTGATTAAAATCGACAAAATTTTGTTGGATTTGATTGTAGAAGTTTTCCCTTGGGACTGAATACTTTGGACAATGCAAGAGAAAATGAAATTCGTCTTCAATTATACCAGCGTTACAAACAGGGCAGAATCTATCGTTGGGGGCAGTTTGATTATTTCTTCCAGTTTAAATCTCGAGTTTGTGGTTACTTATACGAGTTTTCACAAGTCTTTCCCACTGGTTGAATTTCTAGTTAAGTCTAGATAACTTGAAATTTTATAATCATGTTTAAAAATGCTGTAAAATTGTACATGTAGTTTGTTAAAATGATGGATCCATTAAAAATTGAACAACGATGTAATGTGACCTTATTAGACGCCATGTTGTCAATTAATTTTATTTTCTGAACCCATATTTCACCGTTCTAGCCTCTAAAAATAGGTATTAAGTCAAAAAACTAAAATAGGGACGTGTCTAATGAAATTCTTAAGTTGGCAAACATTGAACAGAAAATCTTTAACAATAGTAATGACGTGACGATGAAGTGATATATGATAAAAGAACGAACTGAAAGTATCTGCCATCTTAGATTTGTTATTATGATTTTGCATTATTTAGAGAATCATTGATAATATTAAATTTTATTTGTTTATAAAAGGGTATCTTGGAAAAAAATTCTATAGTTACTAGTAGGATGTAGCCAAATTCTGAAAGAAGTAAACATTGTAAATTAAACTTGAGACTTGTCATTTTGGTTCGTTTTAAACTCGTGCTTATCTCAAATAACTGCCTAATAACCCGGGCTGCATTAACAGCTAAAATAAATTTGATAACCATCCAATTTTTTTCTGGCTGTCAAACATTGTTTGCCCTGGCGATGTCGATGTTGAACACGTCAAGAAGGCTTACCAATATTTCCAAATTAATTTTAGGAAAAGTCGTCAAGTTCAATTGGCGGTCATAACTTGAACAGTTTGAAGTTATTGAACGTTAAAGTTGAGCGGTACAAGATTCAAATGTTGAGATGGAAAAACGGGTTTTGGAAGAACAAGTCAAGAAGGATATTTTCTGAGTAAAACTGGATAAACTGAAATTATTTTGAACGTTAACTTTCCAAATGTATTTTAGATAACTGTTATAAATTAAACAAACAAAACGAGGTAAAAATTAATGATTCCTATATTAGTATTTGTTCTTGTTTACAAGTTGTAGAAGTGCATTCAACATATCAATAAAAAAGAAATACTTTCTTATCTTCAGAGGCAACTTATGGTAAAAAAAAAAAACTTACTTGAAGCACAAGAAAAATGTAGCTAGCGGTACTTTTTTATTGGTCCAGTTAAACGGAATAACATTAGTATATTAAACGACTTGCAGATGCACTCAGTTTCTAATCACGAAGGATAGTCATCATGATCCAATTTCTAAATAGAAATAAAATTTTTTGGCCATAAAATTTTGAAAAATAATGTGCAATATTTACAAAAAGGAAACTGTTCTCGTGAACTGATTAAGGCCGGGATAAGTGGAATTCAAAAAACACACTCGTGACATTTTTAGAATATGAAAAATTGAAAATTCTAACATGATAATTTGGAAAAATATTTGTAAATAAAGTGACCAAGAAATCTAAAGATTATGTTGACAAGTTTGAACTGTTCTTGCTGGACCTAACGTCTTATACACCGATCGAGTATACTAGCTGCCATGACGTTATTAGTTTTAAATCAGAGAATTTAGTGGTTCTGCTTCTAAACAATCTCGACTATAAAATTTCTTCCCACATAAGAAGAGTAAACAAAATGTGGAAAATACATGTACGATGCCCAATTCTCGAATTCTTCTCTGTTTCTAATATACAAAAAAGAAGAGTGTAGAAAGAAAGAAATGTGCATCAATGAACAAAGCCTGCTAGAGATAGAAGCTCTAGAAGGCAAAACACTTGTTCAGTGAGACTAAGATTTTAATGAAATTCTTGTGAGAGTTAGCAGACAAAATCAAGAAAAAAATTGTTTAATTTTCAATTGTTCCTACTCTTAACAAGTTAATTCAAAATAGGCTATATTAGCTTCTCTGTAACATTAAAAGCTTTCACGATAACGTCACTGAGTTTCTTTTAGGAGATGTGTTTGGCAGAACAAATCCAAAAGGATATTTTCTGAGTAAACGTGGATAAAATTAAGTTAACGTGAACTTAAACGTTCCAAAAAAACAGAAATCATGAAATAAATAGTAACAGCTGTATTTTCACCAAAATACAATCTAGAAAACGTTAAATCTCTACTAAACTATAATCGTCTTATTTTAAATAGTTTTCACCTGATTTTTTTTCTGCCATGACACGGAAAAGGTGAAAAAGAAAAGGAAAGCTGTTGAAAAATAATGTATTAAACCTGACATCCAGAAATGAATACTCTATTTCGCTGGTTTCGTATTACTATGTCCGTTAATGAATATTTTAGCTCGAGTTTTTAAAACAATATTTCAGAAAATACATTCCTAACGTCTTTTTAAAACTTGGCTTCTTTTCTCAAGTTTACTATACTTATAAGAAGCAATCAAAGCTTCTCGGCAGGTGCCCTATACAATCATGGTAATAAAAGTTTGATTAATTAAGATCAACGAAACTACTGAAATCTAATTCGTAAGTTACTGGATTTTGGTCGAAAAAAACTGCTGAATAAGCCGTAACGAAATCAAAACAAGGTTATAGGTACTACAGTCCCATAGTTCTGAATCTAACTTTGGAATAAATTATTTGATAAAGAGCTGACCGAGAGACAAAACTATCATCAAAATTATTTCTCTGTTATAGTCATCTAGTACATCAACTTGATTTCAATCAGTCGATAATAATTTGATACTCAAAAGATATCACACAATCTATCAAAAAAACATTTTAAATAAATTCGTCAGGTCGAAAAAAAAAACTGAAAGCTCTCTGTAAGAGAGGAAGCTCACTGTGGTTCGGATTTCTCAAAGCAAATTAGATAACACGTGCAGGCAGACGAAAAACTCAAAGACGCTAAAATTGGCTGACACTTATTTTAGGGAACCTAGTTGAAAGCATATGTAAGAAATTTCTAGTTCTTTTTTTTCTGTGTCTAAAAATGCGATCAACAAAAGAAAAGAAAGGACATATACGTTCATGAACCAAGCCTACACTACATGAAGAAAAGACGCTCTATATATGAGGCGAATCATTTGATCACTGAGACCATGCAAGATTTTAAAAAACATTCTTATGCCGCAATCTTAAATATCTGCCTTACTTTAAAATGATGACCTTAAAATATAATTTCAAATCTTTACAAAAAGGCCTTTATGAAATAGTACAAAATGCAGTAAATAATTAGTCAGTTCATTTGATCTTCTGAGTCCGTGTACTACAAGAATCGACTAAACCAAAAACCAACCAGCCAAATCTGAAAAACTAACAGAGGTTCATTAAGGTTTCTATTCTTGCGGTTGTTTTTATCCAATCGATGATGATCTTTTGATTTCGACGGTTTCGTTTAAACCTGAGTGCAGAGTGACTTTGATTTTGCGGATTTCTTGGATACATTTTAAATCATCTTCTGAAGAATAAAAATTAAAAAACTGGAAGCCCTATGGAAGAGTTTTTCAGAAAATGTTGTAAATTGTATAACCGTTGATCAGTAAATTAAAAGTGGAAAATTAACGAGATACTTATCCGTCCTCTAGGCTTGCGAATAGTCATCATTCAAACTGACAGACACTTGAGGACAATTGTACATCTGAAAGGAAGAAATATAACACAAGATTAGCCAACAGTTGCTACTGAGATTGCCAGAAGTTAATGTTTAAAACTCATTATTGGTACACCGAGATGTATACAGGTATTTACCTGGACTTTACTATTGCCAGTCAAAGTTGATGTCATCCGTATGAAAAAACTTTACAACTCTGAGATTAATTCTGTATACTTCTGTTGGCCTGAAAGAAATAAAAAATACATCTTTAGCACAAAGTGTTCATTGAACAGGACTCAGTCCCTCAAAAGCTGATAATCGCTAACTATAATTATGTACTTCCTCAACCCCAGTCTTTTAGCTAAAAACATACACCCCTTATTACAACTGCGTCCCCAGGGAATTACGAAAATCCTCCTAGAATTAATCAGATGCAGAAAAATGGCAATCAAAAATATACAGTTCGTCATCTGATTGTGGCTTTGCAATTTTATCAGATTCCCAGGACCCTTTGCTTGGGGAAGGACCGCAATCCATGTGAAGTGCCGTTTAACTGGGCTATTTCTCGTCCAGGCTTTTCAAAATTCGGTAATTTGAAACTTTTAGAATCTAAAATGGCGTTTAAATTCTTATATTTCCAAGATTCACATTTTGACCCTTAGTTTATTTGTGATTTGCAAAGTGAATAACAGAAGAACAAAACATCAGTCAAATTGTCGCAAAATCGATCCAGAAAACTTGAATGCAATATCCTGGCTAGTAACATAATTTGTTACCCAGGGTGAATGAAAAAAAAAAAGCGAGAAGAAAAAACAGAGCAAAAAAAAAAAAAAAAAATGTCTACACATTTGAAAGTTCTGTATCTCATAAGTATAGAACTCTAAACTGAAAGTTTTACGAAAAATTGAGCATCTCTAAATTTATAAACTGTACGGAAAATATAAATTACCATAGTAATAAGATATAAGTAAATAGATAAATAAATAAACACAAACACATAATCATGGCATGCAGACAAAAAATTAAACTAAATTTCTTAATATAGGTAGCTTAGTAGTCTATCGCGTCGTATAGCTTTGTGAAAAGATACTTTCACTTGCCTCGAACTAAGTTCTTCCTTCTTGGTCTAAGTCTATAATGGCCACAATAAATCATCTGCATACTTTACCCAAGAAATTTAATATGATTAACGTTTTTGGTAATCTACCTTATTGATTCAACCACCAATTATTTCAAGCTTTGTCCCCTAAAGTCTAATAAATTTGAGAACTAGCAACCTAAGTGGTATCAAAATGTTCATTTGATGAGACTATCCTGAGAAAATAACTCAGAATTAAATTTAAGAGTGATCTTAATAGATGTATTTGTGATCTATCGGGCGTGGGCGTTACATATAATAAAGCCAAATTAATTGAGTGCTATGTTTTTCATTTCTGATTTCGTTACTATCATAAATATTATAAGAATTAAAACCCAGAAAAACACTATGTTTGCCAAAGTCGTTAATTTGTTATTTTCTTTGAACAATGTCTTTGCCTTCACAACGAAGTAGACAGTCAAATAAATATATATTTTTGTCAGCTTTGTGATTGTTAGAAGATTAAATGAGGACCAATTTAATGCCAGTCGACTCTATTTCGTCGGAGTTTCCGGTAAAATACTAAAGATAAAATTCTTGTCTGGTTTTTGATGAACGCAAAGCAAATTTTGTACCGATATTAAAACAATTAAACTGATCAATTGAAAAGAGTCGCAAACATTCCGTAGAATAGTCTCAAAATGGCCTATGACGTCCTTCACATGGATTGCTTGGAGACCCACCTAAGCTTAGTAAGATTTCCATCGCCAGTTAAGGAACTTTTTATACAAGAATAATCTCGAATTCACCCCATGAAGCTTAAAGGAAGAATTTTTGCCCCAGCTTTTGGGTGTTTGAAGCCCTCCTCCACCCCTCTTCCAATCGTAATACGCTTTAGTTTGTTTATTTATTTCCCCATAAAGATCAAGGGAAGAATTTTTTGCTTCTACGTTTTGGGTGTTTGAAGCCCTTCCTCCTTCCCTCTTCCAATCGTAATACAGTCGAGTCTGCTTTTAATATCCCTATGGAGATTAAGGGAAGAATTTATGTCCTTGTTTTTCGAGTATAAACGCTCTCCCCCTCCCTTCTGCGAAAAACAACTTCAAACTCAGGTCTCGCACAAAGCATCCAGTGGGAGCTAAAAATGAACGGTTTAAGCACCCTTGGGAAGAGAGAAAGGTGAATGAAAAGTTAACAATACTTATCTCCACACTCGTCTGTTTCGTGGTGAAAAAAGAACTGACAACTCTTCTAATGACAGTTAGGACCCCTGCAGGACTGTCAGCTCTTAAAATCAACAGGTTAGCGGCAAACTGATTCCTTCAGGATGGTCTAGTCTTCTGTGTCTCAAGCACATAATCTAACGAAAAACAAAGATAAACGATCTTCTCAGTGAGTACAGGTATATGCAGTAAAAGAATATAAATAAGTGAGTAAATATGAATTATCATTATACTACCGTTAAGGAATTATACCTTTGTCATTATCTCTGTTGTTTTGAGGTCAGTTAAGAGGTGCTTTGAACAGCAGATTGGTCAACATATTTTCGGTAGTTTTCTCAGCTACGTCAGTATAGATTCAAGCAGACCCGAGTACTTTGGGCTTGATTTAAATGATCGACAAATATGGCTCAAAAAATATCGAAGTTCGTACTATTTTTTGAAGCCAAATTGTGAAAATTGTATTGCTGTCACTTAGGAGCCGGATTCTCGAAGCATGCTAGCGGTGAATAAAGCTCTTTCCTATGCAATATAATGACTTTTTCAGTGCTAAGATCTAAACAAGGCTTGCAATCATGTAAGATTTTAATGCTTCTAATGCGCAGTCCTACTAGCTAAAGAAAACGAAACAAAACAAAGGCTTTGAATCAGCTTCCTAATTTCAATTTGGCGAATTTTTGTTAATTTTTGATCGCATCGCTTTCCAGTTAAATTTAACTTTAATTGCTTGTTCTGTCTCCAGTTGCAAGGAACCAAGTCAATAAGCAAACAGACCTTCTTAGCTTCTGTTTTGTTTTCCCGATGCAGGTCACGTGATAATTCTCCAGAAAACTGTTTGTTTCAAATATCTTTATCGTTCACGAGCATATGTACGCATAATTTATGAAAAGACTCTTGGGGCAAACTCCCCTGGGACCCTCATTAGGAAAACAAAACATTCCAGCTAAAGAGGTCTATCGATGAATACCGTTTAGCTGAACCGAAGCCGAGCGCGACAAAATGCTTGCAAAAACGAAATTTCGCATCTTTAGACAGTTAATCGCTGACATTTCAAAACGAAATGTCGGAGAAAGAGTATAGACAATTGGACGAAATTCTGCGAATTTTGTCCTCAAGTCTTTTTCACAGTACTGTGGGTATACATGTATATATCCTATTAAAGTTAAGCCTACTTTAGAGTAGACTTGCATGTATAGGATATTTGCAAAAAGGACATGTACTGAAAGTAATGTCCTAATGTTCCCAAGTTATATCTCAGGATATATCTTAGGCAGATGTCTTATTAATGGATTAGCCTATTTATATCTTTTGTTCAGTATTTGCTATCTTTATTGTAATTTCCGCGGTTTTTCTCAAATTTTCCTAGTTTTTTTTTGCTTAAAAAGCTAGATTGGTAGCTCCGTTATGTTGTCACAGGGACTTTGAAAGCGATCGCCAGACTATAATGATCCATCAGTCCAGATGCCAGGGAGTGAATTCTAAATTGTCTCGTGGTTTGAATTCAATGACTTGAAATTTGTTTATGAAAAAAAGTTTTGGAATATCGACCGAAAATGTGTAAGTTTTGTTGGTATCACTTCGAACAAAAGTAAAAAAAAATAATTTCGAGGAATGTAAAAAGGCAACTGTAAGGCCAGAGAAACAGAAAACTGAGTGACCCCGACAAGAAAGTGAAACACAAGGTTTCAAATTCCGGCAACTATAAAGACAGCAATCAATTATCGAAAATAACAAAAGACCACACAAAAGACGCATATAAGTAAAATTAGACTTTATTGTGCTTTCTTGCATGCAGAGCATCGCAATAAAATATAAAAATGCGTTATTTATGCCGCATTTTTACTTATTAATTGAATCAAGCCCAGAGTAACGTATCATTACGCCATGCGGTTTCAAATAGTGTCTCTGTCTAAGCCAGAAAAGCTATCGAATGAATGTTGACCAATTTTTGCCTATATTTGCAGCACCTCATAAAATCTCCTAGCCTTATAAACTGTTCACAAGAAACAATTACTCCATTATACTAAATATCAATCCTGTTGGATTCTTTGGATAAAATTTTAGCTGAATGGTTTTAAATTTAGACGATTATAGCAACACGCGAATTGTTTGATCTTTTTCAACAACCTGTAGATAGTAGCGCTTCTGACGGAAACAAAATTCAGTTTATATTGACAGCAGTCAATTCAAAAAGCTGAGAATATATGAACTCAAATCTTTACGTTTTATGCTAACATGTAGAATATTTTTTGAAATAGCCCAGATAAAAATTCACCAATATTAATTGTGTTTAGTTTATTTGCCGAAGTAAATACAGCTTTTTTCGTCCCCAGTTGCAAAAACAACTTAATAGTCTAGTCTATAATATGAAATATACTTATCTGTCGGCCTTCTTTTCGCCTTTCGGAATGGACTTTCCAAGGACTCTGTACGTGTAGTGTTGAACGGGAGCGAATGGGAGTTCGTAGGATGCGCCATCAGTTTTACAGATTCAGTTTCTGTGTGACAAGACAAGAGAGATTAGCGAAGTAATTAATTTCCATTGTACGTTTACTCTTCACAGTTTTCATGGCTGATTCTTATGTATCATTATATTCCATCAAAGTTGGTGAATATTAATTTACCGACGCCGACAAAGGGGGACAAATTCTCATTTGTTTAATTTTAGTTACTTTAAGGCAAATGTCTTCCGTTTCATTCGTACTTTCTTTTGTAAAATGAAGTTAAAAATCAACACGAGATCGGCGCTCTAGATAAGTATCATTTTGAGACCATCATAATCCATGAAAAAAAAATTAAAACCCAAGTAAAAATTGTTCATTTTAGTTAGAAATAAGAACAAAAGCTAGTTTTGGTTACAATGTACATTTAGATACTTTTTCGCCACAGAAACTGATTTCTCGGAGATTAAGAAACAGATTCTAACGAGAAAGACCTAGGAAAAACGGCGAGGTTAAAACTTTTGATTATCTGACATAAACAGAGACTGGACAAAGTAAAATGAAAAAAACGGAGCAGCAACTCAAGTTTACTTCCAGGACTATCGTGGGATATGAGAGTTTGGCCGCGTACTCGGTCAACACGTGTCGCCTTTACTTTATAACAAATTGCAGTTACAGAGACAGGCTCTGATGTATAAACCTCTAAGAGAAATGACTTATTAAGAGAACAAACCTGTTATCGTCTTGACTGATGTAGCACAAATTAATCCACAAGAGGTAAAACCACAGCATTTAGGTCGCCTTTCCAGTCGCTACTTTCAATTTTAATTCTGGGTGTGTTTCTTGGTTTTATACCTTCTGGTGTAAACGCTAATTTATTCAGCTCAGTCGAGAAACACTTTTCACTCGGAGCTGAAAAAAAAAAATGGAAGTGTTACTTCATGATTGTTCCAAGAAATATGTTAAGCCCGCACTTGCAACCTGTTGTTTTTGGCTTGTCGGAATTTGCTACGCTGTTTTGTACAATGTAATTAATCCTTTACCATTGCGATTTGTTACGTAATTGCATGATGTGCACCTAAAATTTTGCGGGCGCATTACCATCCTTATTTTTCATGGTATTCAGAAGAGAACAGTGTTTTTGCTGTCTAGATTGTGGTGGCGGTGCTAGTTTTGTGATGCTTGCTTCGTTCACTGATCTATCGTGCACCCGTACGGTTGGGAGTACCAATGATGCTACTCTTGTGGAAATTTTCTCTTCTTTTTTCCTGTATGAAAAACAAGACTCATTTTAGTGGGATTTTGAATAAAAACGCCTTTACCCGTTGATGAATCTTATAATTTTCACCCTTGGGGAAAATGCCAACATGGGGTGAGAAAAGATTATATCATCATTTGTTTCCTCTGTAGCTTGTTATTTGTGTAATACAAACGCTGAGTTTTATTAGGCCTGGACAAAAAAGTGTCAAAAACCTGACTGCATTTTCTCTATCAGCAGGGAAGCTTTTAACCCTTGGAACCACAGACCAAAAAGAAACAATCCTAAAAAACAATCCTTTCAAACCCTGCAACAACCGCAGAATGTACTTTTGACCAGCCAAAGATTATAAAAGCATCGAAGAAGGCCACTCTACCGCCGTCTGAGCTAGTGCTACTGGTCAAATGACTCGCGACTCATATTTCTCTCTTTCTGCATCGCATCTGAGAACACTGAACGGGCCAATGGGCCCATGGGGGACACGATTGTTCCAAAAACTTGATTGTGCCAACTAACTTAAATTTGCAATCAAAGTACTCGTGTAAGAGGCTTATTGTAAATTATTCTGAACAGTTAAAAGTCATTTTATAATTAGTTACTAAGTCTTGCTATAAAAATTTTGATTTTTTTTTTCACTTGCGCAGTTGATCGCGCAGGTTCCCACTTTTACTTAGGGCCTGTTTACACGGAAGTGGGAGACCTCATCAGGTAGGTGAGGTAACTCACTTGGGTGGATTAATCTCTAATATGGGGCCCAATCCATTCACCAAAATTTCCAACCGGTCCCACCGGGAAAAGTGATCCACCTTAAAAGGTGGACCAGTTTTTAGGAAACTTTTCCGGTTGGACCGAACCGATCCATTGAGTTTTGGACCGAAATTTCCGGAAATTTTGGTTGAATGGATTGCGCCCATGGTTACCCCACCTATCATGTAAACGTGGTCATATTAGAATGAGAGATTGTATGAACAGATGGGTAACCCCACCTAAGGCGGTTACCTCACCTTCCTGGAGAAGGAGCCCCACCTCCGTGAAAACAGGCCCCTGGGGCCCGTTTCTGGAAAGTCCCGGTAACTTAACGGGCCCGGAATCACATTTTTAAATCAAAGTCTCAAGAAAAGTAGGGTGTGTTCTGACTTCTAATGAAGTCCATTTTGTTTCGTTAGCTAATAACTCTACTGTATAATTTTCAAAACTTTTAAAACTCCCTTCTAAAATGGAAAACAAAACAGCTTAACGGGCCCGGTAATTACCGGGAGCTTCGAGAAACGGGCCCCTGGCCCCTTCCGGTCATGAAAAACTTTCATAATTGGCGCGTTTTTGGACTTCGAAAGCCTGGGTACAACAAGTGACGTTGAGATTGTCTGCGTGGCCAAAACCAAAATGGCGGACGTCAACTCACCGGCGGCGAGCGATACAAAACGACTTTCTTCAGACGATACAAACCTCCAAACAAACGAAAATGTATCAGGAGAGACAGAATATCTGGTAAGTGATTATTTCCGAGGTTTGAAGCCTTTGTTTCTGCAGAGGCTTTCTACGATTCGCTGATTCACATGTATGTTGTTCCGGTCTACCTGTGCGGTTGTAGATTGCATTAAGAATCAGCAGTACATAATACTCTTTTTAGGGTTTTCAAACCA
The DNA here is from genome assembly GCA_964035525.1 of Porites cylindrica. Taxonomy (NCBI): domain Eukaryota; kingdom Metazoa; phylum Cnidaria; class Anthozoa; order Scleractinia; family Poritidae; genus Porites; species Porites cylindrica. The sequence continues at coordinate 34,704,410 of OZ037780.1, forward strand.
TTTGCATGTGGCGAGCTATTGCTTTTACATCAACTCCAAAAAGATTTTTGCGTAACTTTGTTGCTTTTTCTAGGAAATATACCAAGAAATTCTCAATTGCGTGAAGTCTCTCTTTGCCTTCAGAGGGTAAGTTCATGCATGCGTATAATTCTCTTTCCTTGCTATTTAGTAGCGAATATTGTTTTGTCTCTGTAGATGTACCGGCTGGTTGCTGTAAACATGTTTACAATTTTATTCGTGTTTTGCTTTCCTTACCAGATTAAGCTTATATTTTCTGTCCAATGGAATTACATCCAAATATGGTGATATTATGAGCTTAACCAGCAACAGCAGAGGAAATTACCTTTGTACTTTATAGTAGTTTTCCTTAAAGTTAAGGCTTTCAGACTGGTTCAACCCTTACAAATCTCCTATTTTATTCTTCCAGTTTTAAAAGAATGTATGTAACATTCTCCCTAAGTTGCAAATGAACATCATAAGTAACGAAATGGCTACATATCTGCAGCTGAGGGGTGGGTGGGAGAGGGGAATAAATTATTATTGTGATGATATAAAAGGTTTTATAGTCATTCAAAATATTTCTGATTGGCTTTAATCTTCGCACTAATTTGGCATAACCAAATTTTGAAGATGTGTAGATTTTACCATCAAGTGAGTCACGTCAGTGACTGTATAGTTTATTTTGTACTGCAATAAACTATCAGTTACATCACACAAGACAGTAGTGTGGCAGCTTACCTGTTTTGGCATGACTGCTAGGAACGTTTTTAATGAGTAATAAAACAATTATTGAATTCCCCTTTCAAATGATTTGATGAATTATGCAGATCTCAGAGGGGTTGTTATCCACCTCAGCGGAACACCCTCCTTGATCTGCATTATATTCCTCTTATAGTCAGCCTCATTCAATAATAATTATTGTTAAATATGTTTAGATTTCATGCAATTATCTCAATGCAATGACTTGGGTCCAGGGAACCTAAATTTAGACAAAATTGTCAGTGTTTGATTTTTTTTGAGATCACAACAGTCATTATATTGTGATCTGGTTTTACCAAGCTACTGCAAAAGTGGATGCTTAAGCCTTGTGATGCATATAGAGGAATTATTGTATTCCATACAGTTACATGATTCTTTTATTCTTTTATTTATATAATTTTGGTGTTATTGTTATTATTGTGATGGTTGTTATTATCTGGTATAATAAGATTTCTTGTGTGCTTGATGATTTTTTTCCCCTTTAACCCTTTAAGCCCTAATATCAACATACAAATTCTCCAAACTAATCTCTATATATTTCCTTAAAGAATGAGTTGAGAGAATTTGATAATAGATCAAAGTAGTTTCTCTTAGGTGATCATTTTATTAATTCTCATAACCTAATCTCTTGACATTGTATGGATATTGTTAGGAGAAAATTAATGTTGGTCACTATTGGGACTTAATGGGTTAACAACTTTTTTTCCTCAGAGATCAGGAACCCAAGGAGGAATATATCCCTGGGCAGTCTGTAGAACCACAATCGTAAGTTATGTTTTCTTGTGGAAGGATAATATTAGACTCGTAGCCTCGTAACATCCAGAAACAGGGCAGCATACTGTGTCACTGATACAAGGTGCTGATGTAATTTAATATTTCAAGTACATGAAATGTCAACTTATGTGCTGTTACAGTCCTCACAAAGCTGTTTTATGCTAACAATGATGATGATGATGATTATTATTATTTTGTGTACAGTGTAATAATCGTGCTAACATGTGAGTTCAATTCATTGTCATGGATTCGGCATAGTCTTTGTTCTCTTGCTCTGAGTGTTGATTGTCTTTTCATGGCTGGATTTTTTTCCAGTGGTTTTGTTTCTCTGGAAACCAGCTGTTCAAATTGCAAAATAATGAAATTATTACGTGGCATGCATATCATACATGAGTGACTAATAATACTTGATTAAGTTCCTCTTATTGAAAACAAAGTATTTGGGATCTCCTGTATAATTCTTTTCATAGTTATATTTATAATTCATTAAATAATTGAATTAAAAGGTGCTCTATGTAGTGCATTTGAGAAAAAATTGTTCACTTGATTCAGGGGTTCCTTTATTTTGAATATTCATAAGTATTGGAATAATAATGAAAACATACATCTGTATTGAGTTGTGCTGAAAAGTTAGTGAAGGACCTGATAAGTGTCTGAAATTTAAAGAGGATGTTTGGGAAACAGCAGATCTTTATATGAAAGAAGATCATCTCAGTTATAGACACAGCTTTTACAGTTGTGAAAAGAAAGCCTGAATTTTTTTTCAGACTTTCTTTTTGCAACTGCAAAAGTTGCATCTATAACTGAGATGATCTTCTTTCATATAATTTTTCACTCTCCAGTTCTCATACATGATTTTTGATATATTCATAACTTCAGCAGAATCTTTATTCACCCCTCCCTGTATTATTCAAATTTGAGTTGTTCTAAGTGCATTCTACTTGTAGTGTAATCCCTACAATTGTATTAATCAATATTTTAAAATCAATATTAATTTTGTTTTATGCAGGAAAACAGAGCTGACTAAAGTGCTATCTCAAATCTCTGACTTAATTTATCATGAGAAACCACAGACAGAGTAAGTAATAACCATACTGCAGTATTTTCCAAAGACATAACCCTTATAAATTGAATATGAAGCAATATTGTTTGGAATTTTTGCAGAGAAAATGATGCACCCAAACTTGTCCACGATAGGTGTCAACAAAACCTTAGATCAGACCAACTTCTGTAACTCACTGTGTGACAATAAGTTAGAGACGTTAGGGGGCTCAAAGAAAACTTGAATTCCAACTTGTCCTTTGGGCAAGCAACTATCACATTTTTCTTGCCTGGGGCTTCTTCTAATCTTGCTTATCTTAGTCAATGATTTTGTTAGAGGATGACTTGTCTGAGCTCTTATCCTTTGGGCAAGTGAGCACAACTGTGAGGATCATTCTTCATTTGATTTCACTTCGGCAGTTCTCTTTTATGATTTATTTCATATACATTATTTTGTAACATTTTATCTCTTTCACGGGAACATATAAACACATAATTGACCAGCTCCGAACATCAGTGGCTTCATAGCTTAGTTGGTTAGAGGGATCACACCAGTATTGCAAGATCATTGGTTCAAATCCCTTTGAAGTCCTGAATTTTTTCAGGCTTCTTATGCTTATGCAATATTTATTGCATAAATAGCATTCACAACTATGAGGATCATTCTTCATTTGATAAGCTTTAAGAGTTACCTGTCCAGAAAGAAAATCTACTTGTCCTGGACTAACACTTTTTCGAGCCCTGCATTGTAGAGTTACAGGGTTGATCTGATCCAGGTTTTGTCATGACCCCTCTACAAATGTATTTGTGACCAGCATACATGTTCTAGATGAAATAGCATGCAGTCAAGCCAGTTTAATTATAGCCCAGTTCCTACACTGTTTGTGATTTTGTTCATTTTTTGCTTGAATAAAGAGTAAAGGAGAATAAGTACACTGTATAACGTCCAAAATAAGATTAGAATAAACCCCCACATCATCTACTGTGAATTGCCACTTCATTTCAACTTTTCCAGTTGTTATTTATATGCATCTACCAAGGGCCTGTTAAGTGTAACATCTTGGTACAACAGCAGTGTTAGATGGTGTTACATCTGTTTGAATGAACCCAGAGGTTTTAACCTATTTTAATCTGATCCAGGGTCATGGACCAACAAACATCCAAATTTGCCAATAAGTTGTTCAATCCAACCCAGTAGTATTAGATGAAGTTGAAACAATGGAACTCAAGATGTTTTTCAGTCAATGACACAGGTAGCTTGGAAGAAATAATCCTTGTACTCCTAACAGGAGTCAAACCTATGAACATCAGTTCTGGTTACTTGTCCGGATGCTCTACCACTGAGCTACAGGAGACTTGTGGGAACTATGGCCACTTAACTAGGAACAACAGTCATGCACTAATATGGATCTGTTGAAATGGGCCTTGAGAATACATGTAATAGGGAGCTTAAGCAACAGTGACGGCGACGGCAGTGAAAATGGCAAAAAAGCAATAGGTTTAGATTGGAAACACAACAACTCTGCTCGGCATCACACTTTTTTGTACATTTCTTTGCCATCGTGGCACGACTACTATGTGAAACTGCCTAATTTCATGTTTTGTGGAGGATGTGAACTCAAGAAAATGACTCCCTTTTTCCTTTCCTGAACTTTGATACAGTCCTTTAGAATTCAACTCCACAAAAATTTGCCAACATTTGATGAATTGAACGAGATGGAATGAGCACAAATAAATTTGAAGCAGCACAAACTCAGTTTTTAAGTGATGTTTTTGTAGCAGTCACCATCGTTGTTGCTTAAGGTCCCTAATAATTATGTGCAGTTGTTAACAGCAACTTCTCATTACAACTGTTTGTTTTTGTTGTAGGTTTAAATGCTCTCCTGATCATTACACGCATGCTAGTGTTATTGCACAGACTTTATCTCTATACTTGTCCTTGCTGGATGAATCTTGCATCAAGAAACTGTCAGCCTGTGTCAAGTCCGACTGTTCACATTGGCTCTCCAAGCTTTTTGGGTGAGAATGTTTAAAATTCGGTTTTCTAATATGACACTTTTATCTTGTAGCTTGTTTAATGGATCACCAATGATGTGGTGCCGTGCCACTTTCTTAGAGGAAATGTACATTAAATAATAACAACAGCACTCTCTTCCTCAAGGAAAGAAAATTATTTAGAACTTTTGAGTAGTTGCTTCTCTTGAAATAAAGTGTTGTGTTTGTATTCACAAATTTCTAAGCTACTGCTGGGTCATTAGCCTGCTTCACAGACAGAACTAAAACCTCTGGTTAAGTGTGGAAAACAGCACTGAAGTCCTTGTCCTGAGCCCCCACCTGTGTACCAGGATTTGAGTATCCACCATGATTGGTCTACTAAAAATTCCATTGTCAATTTGCCAATCAGGTTGGAGGGAAATTTGAAACACAGTTTTGGTAATTTGTTGAGTTTTTGGGCACCCCAGAACAAGGATATCAGTGCTGCTTTGCAGATGTTGATATAAACTGAGGTTAGATTATATCTGCAATGTAGGCCGCTGGGTCTTGGACATTAAAAATTTAGCTGTTTACTGTGTACTGTAAAATAATATAGTGTGTTTTTTACCAAAACTTTAACTATTACTGGTGTAAAGAACTCACTCAAATAGTTTGTTGTTGATGATTTTTGTCATGGTAAATGAACTGAATTGTTGTAGAGGTGGTTTCAGTCTTAATTCTTTGTTTTCCATTTTAACAAAAATCATGATTCTGAATAGCAGATACCAATCACTATAGTTCTTATCCAAATACACAAAAGGCAGACATCACACTGTACTTTCATACATTATTTTTTCACTTGGTTTAAGATGAGTAAATTGTGTGTATTTCATCTGCAGTTATGAAAATGCGTTGTCCTGCTTCCATGAGCATCAATGGGACGGGTTGGTACGAGGTAAGCTCCTCATCTCTCTCTACTTGTTTATCTGCGTTAGAAAGCTTTACTTTTCAAAACCTACTGGTTTGTTGGTAGGTGCCTTTTCACAAAATCATCAGTTATGTGCTTCCATTATAAGAGCTGGCCCACACAAGTGCTACACTACCTAATGTGATGAAATCCAAACTAATCAGTTTTTTCTCCATCTAGTTTGCAGGCTTGCATTACGAGTAAAATACCCAAAATATGGAACAGAAGGATTTACTGCCCTCTATACCAGGTATATTCAAATGTAGCAAAATCTCTTTTATTGACCACAGGTTTGCACTTGACTTTGTTTCTAAGCTCACTGGGCTTTTTAAAACACATTCTTTCTTTTTCATAAAGCAGTAGGTATGGTAAAAGCAAAAGGGTGAATAAACCACATTTGGCCTCTATAATGTAATGTCTCCTTGTAATGATGCACAACCTTATCCATTAGGTACATCTAGTGGCTGTTAAGGATGGCTGTTAGTTTATCATCTCTGCAACTTTTATAATATTCAAACAGTCAATAGGTAGATAGGGTCTTATTCCAGCTTCACCTACATTTTAGTTATTATTTCGGTCATAATGGTCATTGTTATTCAATGTTTTCTTACAGTTAAAAAGAAAATCTTTTGATGTGCAGCACCAGGGGTTTTTCTTCATGTCGATGTTTCACTGTACATGTACTTTTGCACCTAAATTAAGCATAGAACTCAGCTTGCCTATTTGATGAAATAGTTTCTGATGTTTACTTGCAGGCCTCCTGTTGTCTATGTGAGCTCATCTGCTTGTGATGCACTAGGACATTATTTATGCACTCAGGTAAGGACAGTTATTAGCTGTGATTACACTACTCACCATAGAAAAGTACATTCCAGACCAGGGGAAAATTACCTCAGGCTTACTTTATCTATCTATGTAGTTGTGATCGGTCACACAGAATAATTTCCCATGGTGAAATAATCTTTCGTACATAACTAGTTTGGCACAAAATAGGAAAGCGGAACATCTCTCCTATTTTTATCCAGTGCCAATGGTCTTCAGCAGCTCTTCCAAATTCACTGTTGCATAGTGAAGGAATAGAAAACATCTCCATTGCACTTCCTTCTCATCGCTTTCACTGGCTTTAGTAAAATGCAATATTCTCGTCTGCAGTCCCACTATCGAGTGTCAAAGAAAGTCATGTCCAATAGTCTGGGGCTAGTGGATTTTGCGATCGGGCTAGTGAATTCTGTTCTTAACTTGCCCTGAATTTCAATTTACATTATTATTACAAGACAAATTGAAAATTCCAAATTAAACTATGTGGACCAAAAGAAAAAGTATGAAGTGTGTTCTCTATGCCTTTATTAGTAGTTACATGTATTATGACACCACTAATTTGTTTTAGATTATTTCAACATTATTTTTGTTTTGTTTTCTTAGCTTGGTTTACCTCAATCTAGTGTTTGTAAAGGTAAGAGAGAACATTATTACAGTTTGTACTTGTGTGTACATGTTGTTAAGATCAAAATCATTACCTCGACAAGAATCATATTATTCCTATTGTTAATATTATTCTTGTACAAATAGTGCCATGTAATACAGTATTTGGATCACCACACACCATGGTAAGTTTATATACATTTTTTCAGTTTACTAAGCTCTTCCTAACTGTACAATATTTATCTCATCACTCACTTAAGCTCAAACTCACTGTTACAGTAATACTTCCATGTCATCTTTTTAGGACATTGCAGCCTTTGAGAGACTTTTCAATGATGATGTCTCCTGTGGCAAGACTCCACTTCTTCTTATTGCATATGCTGGTAAGTTGCTCAGTCTCTGATTGATTTGCAAAACTACATGTATTACAGTCAAACCTCTATGTGCAACCTTCTCTCATAAGCAATCACCTCCCATAAGGGACCACTTAGTATCCAACCACCTCTTGTAAGCAACTACAACCACATCTGGGGCTAACAGTTTTATAATTTTCCATTATTTTTAACCTCTTGTAAGCAAGCCAAGATGCATGGTTTTAGCTCTAAGACTATGCTCACCATACATGTATGTACTATGCTACTTAGAGTTGGATACAAGAAGTTCTTTTTGTGACAAACATGAAACTACACATTATTGCAACTTGGAAATTGCATGCAGTGAATTACCTTCCACAGAGTAGATGTGCCTGGACCTCTTTGTGAAAGTGCCCCCTGTGATTCCATTCTTGTAAACAACTTCCTCAAGTAAACAATTTCGCATTTTAGGTGGTAGCTTACAGGAGGTACAACAAGTGTAGGAAACAGGAACAAATAAGCACAGGAGACTGCTGCTTGTGTATTGGCCGTTTTCTTTCAGTGGGCCCTTTACTGGAAATATCATTGTGAACTTTTCACCACTTACAGTTTTAAGTTTATTTTTGTGTTATTTTCCACAGGAACCCCAGTTGCTGGGCATACTGATAATCTGAGTCGATTAAGAGAGCTTTGTACTCAGAACAGTCTGTGGCTTCATCTGGAAGGGTAATGTTGTCTTGATCATCTATGCTTTAAAAAAGGTTGATTCCCTGATACAATACATGTATTTAATATTTCAAAACAAAAATAATAATTATTGATTGCATTTTAAAATATTGTTTCAGGGACACACTTGCAACTCTCTGTCTAGATACTGTACCCCCTTCGTTAAAGGTATGTGTTAGGTTGATGCAGGACCTTGGTGTAAAGCTGTAAACAAATTTTAAAGAATGTTAGTCCAGAAGAACACATAAGTATATTATTTTACTGTAAGTATATGTTTCTGAATAATATAGGAGTAAAGGCCTGTATAAACACTTCTAACTTTACTTTACCCTTTCAGCCCCAGTATCAACAAACAAATTCTCCAGACTAATCTTCATACATTTCCTTAATAATTATTTGAGAGAATTTGTTAAGAGATCAAAGCATTTTCTCTAATAATTAATAATTTTTAGAATATCTGTTTTTGAGGTTGGAGTCTCAGAAAAACCTAATTTTTAACTTGAAATTCATTAACTTCAACCTTCATTGGGTTGACAAACAAAGCCGTGTGGTGGAATCTGGACACTTCCCATCAACAGGGCAACTAAGCTTGTCAAACTGAAATACAGTAATTCAAAATGAGAAAAAGGTTTTCACAATAACAAAAACTCAACTTGATTACTCATGGTGGATGACAATATTTAACAAGTGGTTTAACTTCAAATTCTCTTCATCCTAGTTAAATCGCACATTGCCCTTAAAACTTTTTGCTTATCAGTTTTTGACAACAGTCCTTACTTCTAGTGCACAGGACCCATTTTTTTCGTATTTATTTACATGAACTTTTTAGACTGATGAATTATCATTTAATTTGTATAGAGCGCTCCTGCCTGTGACAGCATGACTCTGAATATAAGCAAGTGGTTTGCTTTACCCAGTGCACCATACTGTGTATCCTTTGACTTAACAATCACCATCACCTAGTACAAGCGAAAGCATTCAGGCATATAATTAAAGACAGGGCATGAAACATACTTTAAGATCCCCATTCACCTCAATAAAGTGCTCGTCGCGGAGCAATTCCTATATAACGAAAACTCTGTCCTTACAGAGAATTATCAAGTGATGGTTACAATAGCAAACATTGGAATGATTACATGTTAAGAATTCTTTCACAGAAGAGTCAGAACAAGGTAAGTTTTGTTTCAGTAGTGAAAGAGATAATTCAGTTTTTATTAAGCACAAGTAAGCTTTAAAAGTCCTGGAATAATTTATTCAATGTTGTTGTCTGGCACACCTTAATCCATATCGATATACCTTGGTATTTTCTTAACATTGAAAATTAGACATTTTACAGAGCTAAAGATCTGGATTTGGTGAGTTATAAATAACTTGTTATGAAACTTAAATAATACAATGTATATCATAATTGAAGTTGTTATCGCTTTTAATGAAATTACAATCAGCATGATTGTCCTGGCTAAACCAGCCACTCTCTACTTACTTGTTATTCACCTGAGTGACACTGTTAGCATTCTGGACCTTGTGCACTTCTCTTTCTCAAACTCATCAATAATTCATAAAGAAAATACAAAGGAAATTAATGTTTAATGAGTGTTTGGAAATCAGATGAAAAACTGCTCATTTTTGCATCCTTACATGTAATACCGCCCTCTAAAATCATTTTGTTTGAGAAGTAATATCAAGCATTCGACACAGTGTTTCATCACCAGATGAAACTCCTCGAAGTTCGTCAAAAATACTTCGCTGCACGTCATATTTTCAACTCTCTTCTAATTGTTTCATCTGGTGATGAAACACTGCCTCGTATGCTTGATATACTGCTTCAAGTTTTATAATAATTGGTCCTTTCTCACTGTATTGGTTTGAATTGTGCAAAGTGGAAAATGTTGATTGTAATAATAAGAATAACTTGATGAAAACAGTTTTTTTACGTTTTCAGGCTGAGGCATCAGGACTTAGTCAGAGTCATGATCCTGACAGACTGTCTGTTCTTCCTCTTTGGATCAGTATTCAGACTGTTGGTAAGCTCATATAATTAGGGAACTCAAGCAAACATGACAATGAAGACAAGGACAACTTCAAAAAACAATTGATTGCTTTTATGAGCAAACATGCATCATGTTTTTTAGTACATTTCTGTGACTTCCACTAATGTGACGATTTATGGAGGACGTGAATGTCAGTAACAAATTTTTTCTGTCTCTTTTTCTGAGTCTGGATAAACTCCTTACCAATTCAACCCCAGGAAATATTGCCTACATTTGACAAATTGAGCGGGTCCAGATAGAAGCAGTAAAGGTTGCAAGGATGCAAATTCATTTTTTAAGGGATGTTTTCACTACTGTCGTCGTCATTGTTGCTTTAGCTCCTTGTTAACCCATCTCGTCTGTGAGCACCTCTTTCCTTGCTATTTATTTTACTTGGACCCCTGTTGCTCGGTTAACTCATGTGTCTGTTGTTATATTTATGTGCTGGACAGAGTTTCAGTGTGATCCTGTTTGCCTATCAGCAACGTAATTTTATGTTCTTGATCACTGTTACAATTCACTATAATAATTATGTACGATTTTATCTTATTATTGTTCTCTTATTACTCTTTAGGTCTTGATAAAATGAAGGAAATTATCTTACATTCAGTGCAGTTGGTTAGTATAATAATTGTTTTATTATTCATTTAAAAATTAATACTTCCCAGTTCTTAACCTTCCTTACCTCCATGTAAACATTCTTAAATGGATTTGCCTGCTCCTTGGTTGTATGTGGTCATGAATGGATGTTTTTTGGTTGCTTATGAAAGATTTGACTGTAATCCATTATAGATCAGCATCAAGTCTTTCAGGAACTTTTAATGAGTTAGGTTTTACATGTGAAGGTACACGTGAAGAAGGGTTCATGTGAGGGTACCAGTTGAAATATCACATATACAGGAACTGTTTGTGTTAATAATTCAACTTTCTTTTCTGTTCTATGTGACAGTCGCAACAGCTGAGTATTTGCCTGGATGGCATGCAAGCATCTGTGAAGAGGATGGTAAGTAGATGATTCCAAGTGGAGCCTTCAGGGTTCATACAGAGTCTTGAATTCTTGAAAAAGTCTTGAAATTTGCCCAGCAATTTTCCAGTCCTGGAAAAAGTCTGGAAATAGACTCAGATAAAGTCTGGAAAAAGTGGTAGAACATCCTGAGATTTTTTTTCAAAGCTACAATAAGTGCTTTATAAGTGAAATTTTTCTTGTTTTGGACAAATCGTATTCAATCTCACCTGTATGTTTGCAGTGCCTCTTGAATAAAACTTTTTTTAGATGTTTTTTAAGGTCTTTTTTGATAACCTTGAGTCTGTAAAAAGAATTATCTGTTTGGAAAAAAGTCTGGAAAAAGTCTTAAATTCCAGGGTTCTCAATAGAAGGCGGCACCCGGCGATTGATCGCCGCTTACTTTGGGATTTATAGCCGCTTACTTTGTGTTTAAGTCGCTTTTCTTTGCTTTGTTTTCACACCTCTGGCTTTGCTGAAGAGCTTCCTACTTTATCAGTGATCACCTCCTACTTAAAAGTCTATTGAGAACCCTGAAATTCTGGATCCAAAAATCTGTTTGAACCCTGGGCCTTCAAACAATGCTTTGTTCAGTGTCAAACCTCCCTGGCTAAACTCTGATAATATTTATTGACTTGACTGTCTTTTCATTGACAGTGTTTTCTAATAAGTTTAGGCTCAGTAACAACCTTTTGTGAGAAATATGGTAGTCAAATTGTTGTTATACATGTATAAATAGTCTCATATTTTATAGCACTTAGACTGTTTTAAAGTAAAACAATTCTTTAAGAAATTAATTTTGGATACAACTGAACTAAGGTAAATGGTTTTTGATAAATCTTTGCAGGCCCAACCACACTGCACATCACCAATTGTGGTGTTTAAATACAGAGCAACCCCTACATCACCTGTTGAATCCAGTATTCTAACAGGAGATGATATCAATGGTTCAGATCAGGATGATGACCAAGGTAAAGGCTCAATTTTGTGATGGTTATTAGCTGACTGTTAATGGTGCCCTGAAGTTAGAAACCTTTGGTGTACATCGATGTTGTAGTTTGTAATCCCAAAAATTGAATTGTCTTAAAAGATGTTTTTTTTCCATTTTTTAAATATTTAGTTTCCATTCCACTCCTCATCCTTTTTCACCCCTTTTATTTGCGACACATCCCCTTTTATACACCTTATTGCTTCAAGGGCTTGGGAAAGGAAAATTTAGAGTGCACTCCCCCCTCCTTACTGTCTTTTTAATGAGGTGTGATCACAATTGGCACACGATAGAGACCTGTAGATTCTGAGACGAGAACAACTACGAGTACGAGATTTTCTCGATAGTAAGTAGTGCTTGCGTGTGAACCAGGATCATTATTGGTGGGAAAATGCGGTAGCTGTTGTCATTCTACTACGATTTTTAGTGAGAGTGTCATAGTGGTGGGAACAAGTTATCAAATGTTTGAAGTTTTAGCATTTTACAATGGGGAGAGGTCTTAACCTCCTTCAATAACAAAAACAGTGCTAACTTTTCTGGAGAAAAAAAGTAGAATGAAGAATTCCGGAGTGTCTATTTTTTGCAGTTTTTGACAATACGCGAAAAAACTTTAAATCAAATCTTGTACTCGTAGTCGTTCTCATCCTCAATTCTAAAACTCTCTAATATTACAGGGGCACCCAATGTTTTCTGTAAAATATCTGTTTGGAGAAGCAAATATGACCTGGAAATTTCAATTACTTGAGGACGCCAAAAAATTTGTAGATACTATTCTATTCAAGTACAATTTTTGTAGCTCATCTAATCAATTCCCTACGATTTTCTGAAGTTCAATTTTTCACATTTCACTTCCCAGGTTAAACTTTTTCTTGTAGAAAAAAGGAAACCCTAAATTTTCGGATTCAAAAACGTGATGGAGAAAGAAATTAGAAAAATTCTCACTTTTGTAATAATAGTAAATTGCATCTAAATATTTCAGGAAAATAATACTGAACCCCTTATAATTTTGAAAAAAGTCAAGTTGCCCTAGGATGACCGGACAGTTACCAATTTTTATAGTGCCATGTTGAATGCATTTCTAGAGATTTAAAAGTACTCTGGATAGCGAAAAGTGTTTTCAATGTATGTAGGAGGAAACCATCGTTGGGTGCCCTTGGTATAAGGATAAGAATTGAAGAGCGTAAAGTGCATGCTTTTTCTTCTCAACTCACATCTCTGCATAATGCTCTTACATTACACAGATGATACAGAGCTTTCAACATCGTCACGGTCATCATCCTCTGAACGAGGCTGTGTTTCATCATCTGTGCGGGATTCAATTAACCAGGAGGTATGATTGCAGTCTTTTACATTCAGTTGTCCATAGGTCATTGCAGTTAAAATTGCTATACTAGCCCCTTTACTAGTATTGTTAACTGATCTCCACTGTACTAAAAAATACTGTTGATTATTGGCATATTGAACACCTTAAATTGTTGAAAATAAAAGCTAAAAAGAAGTTGATTATCAGTGAGTATCTTTCTCAATAATATTGTTGTGGCAAGTTTATAATAATTCTGACTTTATGATAATAAATAATAAATTACGTCAGCAATTAACATGGTAAACCTAGTTTTCTCTCCACCCTACAATGTTACAGAATCCCTCATGGTATTTTCAGAACACAGTGATGCCACTTGTTTAGGTCCCTCGTACTTTTACTTTTGCTTTGTTATGACTTTAATTCTAACCATAGTTAGCGGAGGAAACTGGTTATGAATGCTGGCAAAAATTAAAGATGCCAACAGCATTGCTGCAGTTTATGTTGGGAGCTCCCTGACCATGCACAATCCTTTGATTTTCCGTCACAATTATTTATTGTGACTGAATGAATCATGGGATGTTTCTGTTGGTCATTTAGTGCTAAATTAATGGTAGGAATGTTATTGAATGTTGTGTATGGTCAAGACCAAGAACCTAAGACACACATATAACAGGGTCTGACAAGCTTTGTTACCCTTGCAGTTCGTTAATTATGTACTAACTCATTTTGTTTTTGTGTGTTGAATATCAGCTGGCTTATCACTTGGCTCAGAAAATGCCATCTGTAAAAATTGGTGTTGTGGTTTTACCTAAGGAGGGTTACTGTATCAGGTTTAACCCTATTCTTTCATCCAGATGTGAGTTCATGACTTTTCTGTTTTGTTAGTAAAATAACAATGCCTCAGATATTGTGATTTAGTAAAATCCAACTAGTGGTCTATTATCATTGCTGTGTTCTGATTGGTTGAGCTACTGCTAAGCTATATGTTATAGCCCACTAGTAGCGAAAAGCACGTGCTGTTAGGCAGCAAAAAAGGATTTAAGCCTAGCTTTAACTAGTAGCTAAAAGTTTTTTATTCTGGATATTTTTGACCAAGTAGTGGGATTTTACTAAAACAATTATTCCTCTCGCCCTCATTGGGGCTCGAGGAATAATTGTTAAATATATGTTTAATATTAAAACTGGTTATATTTATGCAAGCAGTGGATCATTATCAACAGGCATTTTTATGAGGTCGTTTTCTTTTGTTTTCAGTATGTGGTACAACAAGTGAAAATATAGAAGATTTTGTAATTTGTCTGAAAAATGAAGTGGTAAGTGTTCTTGTCAACTACTGTCAAACCTCCCATAAGCGACCACTCAAAATGCGAAGATGTAATGGTCGCGTAGTACATTCAGAGAACACAGAAATCAGATCATGCATCAAGTGATCGTTTACAACAGATAGAAAACCATTTGAAAAATTATAAAAACTGCCAACCCAAAAATTGATTGGGGATTGGATTAAGAGAATTGGCCATTATTTTACGAGAGGTCCTAACTATGGAGCTTTGACTGGGAAAATTTTGGTATTTTGGATCTGTGGTCGCATATGGGAGGTGGTTATGGAGGTTTAGCTGTATCTAAATGAAGTTTTAAATTGTAACCTTTGTAGATGTGTACAGTTAACCTTTTGTGATACACCTGTAACAGTTTTCGCAGAAACTGCTGCTGCTGTACAGGGCTTTTTTCATGTGTCTTTCATTTGTTTTGGTCAGTCAGCTAGCAGGCAACTTGCAAGACAAACAGGCAGGCAATTCTATATCAATTCTATATATCTATTTGGTGGTCACTTCACTATCCATCACGAACCTCTTTTCTATGTCTGTTTGATTAGGCCAGACTAGACTCTGTGCTGCTCTGCCAAGAAGAATTTAGGCTAGCTACAGAGGGCAAGGAAGACGTTGTTATGGTAGAAACCCAAGGTACTTCAACTATAGGAGCACTACTGTAAGTATATCTCACTAGAATAAATTATAGGAAGATCAGGGTGACTAGGGTGTCACTAGGGTGACTAGGATGACTAAAGTGACTTGGTGACTGGGGTGAACAGGGTGACTGGAGTGACTAGGGTGACATGGGTGACTTTACCATTATAATAATTACAGTATCTCTTTTTAGTTAAAAATATGCTCTGTTATTGGTCAATTAATTGGTCTGTGTTCTACATGACTGTACTGTCCGACGTGTTTGAAGTCACAAAAATTCTTTGCATTTTCTGTTGAACCATCAGTCAGTCAACAGGGTTCGTGCTACTCCTTAAACTCCTTGAAAACTACTTGAATATATTTTGCAAATTTAAGGGCGCTTGAAAACTCCTTAAAAATGATAAATTTAAAAAAACTCCTTGAATTTTTTACTTAAATACGCATTGAATGTGAAAAAATATTAGTCCATGGGCCAAGTGGCTTTTCATTACCACTCGGGGGGACAAAGGCTACCATATATCAAATTAAAGCTTATCATGTATAGATTTCAAAAATATATGATGGAAATGTTGTAAGAGTAGCTTAAGGGAGTCACGTGACCTTGAATTTTGCATAATTAGCATAAATTGATACTATACTAAAATGCGGCTTTTAGCAAGTAAGGCTGTAGATTCTGCATAAAATAAAGCAGGCATAGATAAGATATACTGTCTGTAAAGTATTTTGTCACTTTTTAGGATAAATAGTCACGTGGCAGTGACGTCACTTCCGGTCACGGGAAAAAACTCTCAGTTTTTGTCTATATTTTCACTTTTTCCCCTTTTTTCTTTTATGTGATTCAAAAATACAATTCAGAGTATTTTTACCATGAAAAGCACTAAAAGATATATAGCAATGAGCATTATTCTAAATGTATGTTCAAATAAGAATTAAACTGGGTACCCTGTGTTCTTAGCATGATAAGTGTTTCTCATGGGAAGGTGATATGTTGAAAATGTTACACCCACACCCAAGAGACTTCAGTCAAAGTCAACGTGCTCTTCATCCAGGTCTACCTGGATGTCCTCCTCTTCATCTGGCTGGTTAGAACAAGTTATTAGGCGGCAAAGGTCGGAGCACTTTAAGCCATTTCGAATGCAGTCACATGAATCATCATTACAGGCCTTCTTGCACATACATGACATAAGCTCTATTACAGCTGTTGGTGCCGGGAGTCCACTCATCCAATCTTTCACCAATCTCTCTTGAGCTCCGTCATTTACAAGAGACCAGCCATGACCAACTGGGGATGGAATGTCGTTGTTTCGTAGAGAATTTTTCCATATCGCCGCTTGATAGTTGGCTCGTCGGCAATGCTTGTACAAGCTGTCTTGGCATGGAGGCAGCTGATGGGATTCCGCTTCACCTGAATGAATATATGAATATATATCATAGGTACGGGGCGGGAAAACATTTACATTTACATTTATCGCTGAATTTATTTCTTTGTTATTGTGATCTAATTTCTTAATATTATGCAGATAGCTAGGTGTCTCCGATTAGCGAACTTCATATGACACTTTAATAAAGTTTATTATTATTATAATTATTATTATTATTATTATTACCTTTCTTTGCACAGAAGACCGAATAACTGCATTGATTCACGTCTGAGATACCGTTCTTTGAGCCATACATATCACAGACAAATTGCTCTAACTGCATCAGAAGATCTTCAGACATCAACCAGTTTTCTCCAAGTTGCTGGAACGTGCGTCGGTATTCCTTTTTCCTCAGTAACCTCTTCAGGGGCGTCACTTTCCCAATCCCTGCAAAGGCACTCACTGCATCACAACCCGTAAATGCGCGCAAAGCTGGTAGTGCTTTGCACGCATCCTGGCCAATGACGTGGGCTATTTTTCCAATGTCGACATACCGAGCGTTCAGTTGCGAAACACAACGCTGATAAATCGGTACATCAATGGAAAATGAAAACGCTAGGCACAGGATTCTAACGTCTGTGTCTTCCGAGGATACAATGATTGACCTATATCGCTGCTCATTTGCTGCATGTCGCACATGCAGGAGAAGTCGTGTATCAGCCTCCTCTTG
>OZ037780.1:34726807-34891807 GCA_964035525.1 Porites cylindrica
CAAGCTTCTAGTTCCTTGCTCTCTTTACTGTTTAGTTACCATTTAAGTTTGTTGTAATGCAATAACTTTTTAAATCCTATTATCTCTGTCTTTTCTGAAGGTATTTCCAGCCATTTCAGGGGACATGGGTTTATGTCTTCATGTACTGTTTAAAAAATGAGCAGGAGGGTTTTATCGGGTTTAAAAGCTCGAGGCGAAGCTGAGAGTTTGTACATCTGATAATACACGACTGCGAGTTTTTTGAACGGCTTCAAAATCTCTGATATGGATCAACTCATTCTTGCACTAATATTTAGATTTGGGGTTATTTTGGTTGAACAAATTGGATGTTTAGCCATGTCTTTATCAGATCTAAAGACACTCTAAACATTAATTTCTTTTCTTTTTCCGTTATGAATTATTAATGAGTTTTGAATGAATCTTTTCTAGTTTACTCACCATAAATTTATAGCAGGCTCTTCCTTGCTTAAAAGCTGTTTCTTCATATGGTTAATATGTTTTTCATCCCTCTTATTAGCTGTTGTTTATTTCTTTAAGCATCAGTGGGAAGTGTGAAGTTCTATCATGTTTTTTTTCAAGCTGTAAATGTGTCAAGTTCTCTTTTTATATTGATTCATATTACACCTGCTATTCTACTATAGGTTCCTTCTTCATCCTCTGTTGATGCACTGATAGATTTTGTTTGCAAAGCAGCTACTGAACTTGAAAGCTCAAGCAAGGTAATAACAACTCCTCCTTTTTATTCACCAGCTTATACAAGGAAAATATTGGAAATTAAGCAGTTCATCAGATTTCACTTGGAGGCTTTTTTTTTTTCAGGCAACCCCTCATTTAACACTTTAAGCCCCAAAATCCATTCACAACTTCTCCAGACTGATGTTGATTTATTTTCTTAAAGAATCAGAGAATTTGAAAAAAGATCAAAGCATTTTCCCTCTGGTGATCATTTTATTAGTAGTATTCCTCATAACTTTTACTAATAGTTTTTGGAGAATATTGATGTTGGTCACTCTGATGACTTAAGGGGCTGGAGGGACACTCTGACTTTTGACTTGCACAATGATTACGTCCATTACAGACCATCTTGGCATTGCGCTAATATTGCATGTGATGAAAGTCCTTGACTATGACAATCCTAGTCTTGAATAACTACAGACATGTTAAAACTGAAAGGAGGCTTTTGTCAGGAGTTATCATTTGTCCCCCTCTCCTTCCATGTTCAAATTCCAACCAACCTATAGACTGTTGTCTAACAGTCTGGGGAATTGATGTCACCACTTCCCTTTCTTTACTGAGTATACATGCAAGATGCATGCTAAATATAAGGCATTATTATTTGACCCTGTAGTATTTAGAACAGATGGCAGATGCTATACAGAAAGGTATTGAAGCAGCACAGCAAGACTTGGTGAAAGAATCTGAAGAAAAGCTCTTAGAGGAGGTACAGATTTCATGTTCTCCAAGTAAACAAACCTCTGCAAATGAAAAATCTTTTTAACACCATAAGAACATTATTTTACTGACACTTTAACCCTGGAAGAATATTGAACTAAATGTTGAAGAGAGAAATGGTCAATCATATTATTTTATATATCATATCCATCAACTTATGTTGGTTCAGATTGAAAACAATGCTTTCCAAATTAAGGTTCACTAGCCTTGTAGCCTTGTAAGTGTATTACTTGCACTTTCAAGGCATGTAAACCGAGATTGATTGCTACAAATTTCCTTGATACAAGTAGAATTTACATTGTAACGTAAAAGAATAAAAGTACATTTTATATCTATGATTTATGTGATGCAAATGTACATTTTCAGCTCAAGAAATAACCTCTGGACATTCATGATCATTGTTGTGATGTCACACTTGAAGTCAAAAAACTCTTTTTAAGAAGTTTTGAATACAGGAATACGCTGTAATGTATTATTGTTTGTTGTTTGTTTTTTTCTGTAGGGGTTATTACGGCAAGTTCCTCTAGTAAGTTCTCTAATGAACTGGTTGTCGCCTCTTCCTGAAGAGCCCAAAACAATTGGAAGGGCATTCAATTTAACATCAGGTGAGTCAATCTTGTCTTATTAGAGAAGAAAACATGTTGCATAAAATATTTATTGCGCTTGATACTAAATTGATAGGTGCAAGAAAATTGGCAGAAATCTGTTTTTGGATCATTAAGATTAGTCTGAGGCTATGGTCACTCAGCATGGGGAAATTCTTGTGTGGGTGAAAAATTTGACCAGACACTCTGTTCGCACGGGACCATACAATAATTTTGCTGTTCTCAGGGAACTTTGAACAGGTAGGTGTCTAAATTTTGGCATGGTTAAGGTTGTTTTGTGTGAATGGAATACCTAAACACACAACCAGGCGAAAATTTGTTCATTGCCTTGTGAACGTAACCTGAATTCCTTTACTGATGTGGCTCACTGCAGATTCTTTAGCTGGGTATGAAAGATTTGATAGGTGATGAAATTATTCTAAAACAGTGATGGGATTTCCCAATGTTCTGTCAGGTTCATGATGAACTCCTCTATCCATTGTTTGTTAACTATAGGCTGTTGTGTTCTAAAATACCTGGGTACATGAATTTAGCCCCAGTGAAAGAACACTCTGACATTGTACCATGCTAAAAGACCTGACTTAGCCAGGGTTTGTAGATTTAGGGCTGCCCTCGGATGAATTCCTTGTGGCCATGGCAACTTATCTTGGTATGACTAGGAAATTAGTTAAGCTGTGAAGCTGGCAAAGTGGGTATCACTTTTTGAGATATGAACACCTCAGCACCCAAATTTCCACGGGTCAAAAATTCATCTGGTGTCGCGTGAACGTATCCTCAGTATTATTCATTTTGGGCTTTTGCATTCTCTACAATAATTCAATGGACCTACAAGAAAGCAGGCTGACATGCAAAATGCGCTAGATATCAAACATCTATAAAGTTCTCATCTTGCTTATTACTATTAAATTTCAGGTCATCTACACAGTACAGAAAAAATATACAAATACCGCATGCAAGTCCAGGATGATGAAGAAGAAGAAGAACCAGAGCCCCTTCCAGTGACTCCAACAAAATCAGCACCAGAAGAATCACCAAAAACCACAGAATGAATATTACCATACTCTATTCACAATGTAATATTGTAAAATAGGCATCAAGAACAATAGTTTAACAGCCAGATTTAAGAACTGGTATTAGATGTGTTAATATAGGGAGCTTAAGCAAAGACAATGACAACGGTAGTGAAAACATGGCTAAAAAATGAATTTGCGTCGCATCTATCTGGACCTGCTCGTTACAGGTTCAAAACAAGAGAAAGGAGGAAAAAATTCGTTATCACACGTTCATGTCCTCCATGAAATGTTGCATTGGGAGGTTTCACATTGTAATCGTGCAGTGGACATCATAGCAATGCACTAAAAAGCATGATGCATGTGCAAGACTGTTGTTTCGCTCGTTGCTTTTTGACATTTTCATCGTTGTAGTTGCTTGACCTCCCTAATAATGGTAAGACAACTGTACTCTTAATATGGGTGTAGAGTTGTCTCTATTTTAATCAAGTAAACGTTTCATTGGCAAAGTTAGTCAGTATGTCCAGGATTTAATTTATTATAAGGAAGTATTTAAATGGCACTGAATGTTTCAAATAATGCCAATGGTAGTTAATTGAGAAAGTAAGAACAATTTTTACGGTTGTTAAATTTGGGCAAGTTAGCAAGTTGCACCCTTTATAGTGACAGTAGTACTGGCAGCAAGAATTATAATAATCACCCAGTAAATAAACAGGGGAACCACACCTTCAAGACTACATATGTCATGCTCAAGGTGTTGTTTGACTGTTGTGCTTAACTTTGTTTATAATAAAAGCTTCTGTTGGCTGTCTTCTTACCAAGTACTGACATGCCTGATCTGACTCCCAGACATAGACAATCAGTTTTTACTGAATCAAAGTAATGTTCAGTAGAAAACCATACTCCATACAAAGAGCCACTCGAAAGACAGTGCCCTGTTACATCTTAGTGCCCATCCAGTTCTTATGTGTATTATTACACATCTTTTCACCTCATTGAGGGAGAAGGAATAATATAATATTATGTCAGTGCTAAAAAAAAAATACAGGTATACTTGGTAAAATCTTTTCCTTGGTAAAGTAGATGTAGAGAATTTTTTAAAAACATTTTTCTTTCTGTTAGCGTGGTATTACTGCTTTAGAGAAATTACGTGTTGCCAGTCTTCAGGGCCAGGTGTTCAAAGCCGGGTTAAGATAACCCAGGGTTAGTCGGAAATTTGATTTCAGATATAAAAGCTTAAAAAAGCAAATTCAGTTTAATTCTTTTTGTCTACAATTTGACGATTGGATGTGCTAAAAAGAATAGAGAAAATTATCCGACAGAACTCTTTGGAACAAACAAAAAAGAGATGCGGATTAAAATTAAACCCTGGGTTGGTGCTAATCGGCCTTCGAATAACTGGGCCCTGATTTTATTGATTTACAGTTTCCAATATTTTAGCTTTTATTATGCCATGTGGAAAATTGGCTTGTGGCTCAACTGAATCAACTCTGACTTGGTATTAAAATGGGTGCTCTGTTATAAAAGAAAGTATAAACAATACCCTGAGCTTTAGAAAATTAAGTTTAAAAAAACCGAAATATTATTTTGGCAGAGTTTCAGACTGGTATATAGACTGTTGTGGATGAGAACAAGACAATTATCATTTTTTATCATGTTTAGTCTTCATTAGTAATATATGTCATGAATGAGCCTCTTCCATTAAGAGATTCTTGGCTAAAGTAACAGTACTTTTGAATCTATACATGTAGTAAAATATTAATGTAAACAGTTGGGTTCTTAAAAGAAATAAAGCAATAAAACAATATTACTCTTTTGTTGAATTTTTTTTTTAATACAGGCTTTGCAAACGGGAAATTTCAAATTTTAACTTCCAAGCTTAACAGATTCGCTCCTGGAGATTTTGCTGAGAAATGCATTTTGAAGCTAGTTGACTGGTTCTCTGGTCACTGTCATGCTACAAAGAGCTAAAACTTACCACAAAACCGTTTACAGGTCGTACAGATGCAAACTGTTAGCTTGCGAAGTTCGGGCATGCACAGAAAGCAAAATTTTGCTTTCCCTCCTCCCCTCTTTTTTCGCTTTTCTTGCCTCATTTTTTTTTCTCTTGCTGGAGATTTAGTAGGCTTCATTTTGGTGGGAAGAGTTTTTAGGAAAGCTTTTAGGATCTTAGGATACGGTGAAAGGAAAGGTAGGTGGGCAATGGAACAAGATGTTCATGGAGATTTTCAGGTCAATGTTACATGGTTTTTGTCCTTTTTTTCCGGTGTCCTTGACTGAATTGTGCTCATTCTGGTATGGTTTAAAAGATCTCTTTACTCTGCACAAGTTAGCGGACAAAGTTACCCTTGACCGTTAAAACTGATGATGTCACAAGCGGTAGAAAGGACGTGGATCCGCATGGGTGGTTACAGGCAGCTCAGGGGCGAATGAGTCAATCAAAAAACCTAAAAATCACCTTTTATCGACTTTTTCACCTGATTTTACATTAAATAGACAGATTTGGTGGTTTTATGCTGAAAAGTGGATTTTTCTCAAAAAACTTGGTACTTTGCTTAAAAAAGCAACAATTTTCTCTGGAACATGAATGAGATTTCAAAGTGACTACAAATACCGTTTACTGAAAATTGCATCCAAGTTAAAAATGGTTATCTAGATCTACTGACTCCTTTCTGTTCTTTTTATCTAGCCTGTGGACTGTATACATAGACTATCTTATTTCATTGTTTTATAACAAAATAATAAGGGAAGAAAAAATATTTAAGGTACTAATGTTTTAGTGCAAACAAAAAAGAAAGGGGGTCACCGTTCTCGATTAATTGCAAAAAGGCAACAGGGATGATTTCAGCTTCAAATGGTCATTTTGCACCAGGGGACTGGGGAGACTTTCAAGAAAAACACCTTTTCAGCCAGGTAGAGTTATCAAAATCACTATAAAAACCATTTGGACTTTAACAAGGGCCTTTGTTACTTCTTTTTAGGTGACCGGTGAAAATCGCTGCCAGCTATGAAGTCGCAATGTTATGCACAGTAGGTAATGTGCGGTGCAAGACAAGGGAATTACCTTAACACTGTAGATAACATTTTATTTTACATGGATTCCATATACATGTTGTCCTTGAGCAAATAATACAGCATGCAATACTTTATTAAAAAATGAAAACACTGTGTAATAAACTGGAATCATCTTATGTTTTCTGGAGTGGCATACTCATTATCTGCATCACTCCTATGAAGCTGTTGATAGAAAGAAAATCTCTTGTTAGTAGACTGTTAACTGGCAGGAGGGTTGAGTGTGTGAGGGAGGATTCCCAACTGAGACAGAAAGCAGAGAACATGTTTTTCTCAGTTTGAGTACATAACCCAACAACTGTAACACTTACTGCAGATGCAATGTTTATCCACTGCATGGCTTTTACAACTGCATCGTTGTTTGAAGGTGGAGTCTCCAGATTCCAGTAGGTAAACTGTGAAAACTTGTGAGTGGCTTTCATCACCCGATCCTAGAAACAGGACAAATGAGTGTAGCAAGGCTGAAAGCAAAGCTCTTGTGGGTACTTTTGAGAAATGTCTTTCTAAAGTAAAGTTTTCTGAGCCTGCAATCTTGAATACCTTAACTGGTCAGCAGAGAACTTTAAAAAAACATGTCACCTCAATGGGTTGTACACCTGAGCCAGTGATACAGTCATGTGACACCGGTCAGTAGGTACCCTATTCTGACAGCTGTCAATATATCATAACATGGATGTCCAATATCAAGTTCAACACAATCTGTATGCCTTGGACTTTTAAAAAAGGTAGTAAGTAAGGCACTTCACATCCGCTATTAAATATGAAGGAGCAGACATACGTACCTATGAGTATGTACAGACAATTTTGTTAGAACCAAAATTCTTGGATGCATAGATAGGCAAATTTTCTTTCCCATGGTACTCTGTTGTGCACACTTCGCATGTAAGAGAGCTACGCTATTAAACTATGTTGTCAGAAAGACTCTCTTAGTTGAATAACATGATCATCAGAAAAAAGCCTTTGGCCAGTCTGACTTCTTTTAAACTTGAAAGAGGCTAGAATTTTAATGGCATATTAAAAGATTTGTATGCAAGAGTTTCCCTTGAACAAGTTGAATGGAGCAAAAACATGATCCCCACTAAATGAAAGATGTTTTATCTGTTGGCTTGAACATGACCTCAGGAAGGTCCAGGCTAGCATGTAGAGAAAGTAGTGTCTGATAGCCCAGGGCTGGTGGATTGTGGTATGGGGCGAGTGGATTTTTTTCTTAACTTGCCTGACGGGCAAGTAAAGATTTTTGAGGGAATTCAAATTACAGAAGAATTATTGTAATCAATCCTGCACTGCCTGTAAAAACAATTTTCTGGGCTAGTTAAAATGCCTCTTGGGGCTAGTACATGCTAGCTACCTGGCAAGCTGTAAAACTGACTTTCTTTGTATCCTGAACCCTTTCACTCTTTTTCTTTCAGTTTATTGGGAAGTAAAAAATATTGCTTCATTCAGCAAAAATCCCAATAGAGTGAAGAGTAGACTTGGTTTGTACAAAAACTGTGCTTGAAAAAAATGCTGTTTTTTGGCAAACCAAGCTTCTCTGGCAAATAGGAATCAAGTAACTAGTCATAAAATGTTATCTTCTATCTTACCTCCTCCTCAGTGAAAGGTCTTTTGTCTTCCTTCATCACATACCCCATGTAACCCACCGGTAGATTGAGAACACAACCTCTCAAACCTCGCCCTCTGAATGATGCGCTCAAGGCTAAATAGAACAGGGAAAAATTCAACATTCATCATCTTTTATATACCAAATTTGATAAATTCTTAATTGATTTGTATAGAATGGGAAATAGGCGATGTGAAGTTAAGAGTAAAGGTCTCAAAACAACTATTATAACTGTTCATTTCGTAGACCCCCTACACTTTCAGTCAGGCCATCCCAATTTAATGCTTCGTTTCCCATCGCCCGACCGACCCATTTTTTTGGAAAAGTAAAAAAAAAAAATTCCAGAATCACTTGTAAAGAAGCAGGTACTTTAACTTACAAGCACACGATCTTGTCTTATTAACACCAATTGTCTTAAATTATCATTGATACTTCGTTTTTGTAGCCTTTTTAGACATTTGATAGTCCTGTTAATATACATCTTTTACCATCTGATTATCTCTTGCAGACTAAACGTGAGATTTAATATGCAATCATGTGTTCATTCTTTTTTTTTTTGCCCAACCGACCGACCCACCTTCACGAGAGGGAGGGCGATAGGAAACAAAACATTATATTGGGATGGCCTTATATACCATTTTTGACTGAAAAGGCATCCCTTTTGTATACCTTCTATTGATGAATTGTACCCACATACCTAGTTTAGAACCTTGCACTGATTTTAACTGCCTTGTTAATGTACTATCTTTAAAATATGAATAAATCTCAAAACCAGAACGTTTTCTCAGCCATAAGATGCACCTGTTAACCATTTTCAGTCTTTTTACAGATTGAAATGACAGATTTCCCTACAATTTCATATACTTCAACTGGTGAAATTCCTACCCTTTCATATACCTGTATCCTGAAAAAGGTGCCGCTTTTGGGAAGTGCCTCCTGTAAAAATAAATGGTGATTTATCCACAGGATAGAAGGAGTTCTAACCCCTGCCATCCGTGGAAGGGTTCCAGCACCCACTCCCCACCCACTCCTCCCCAACACAAAGAGGCCCGCCTAAACACAAAGAGGCCCGTTTCGTATACAGTGACATACCCTTAACACTGTTTTGCACTCCTGAATTCGCCTCTTCCTCTCGCACAGATGTATCAAAGTAAGACGCTACTTGAGCCTCTCCATCATGTTCGATCTCGCAAGCCATCAAATTAATTCGAGTCGACTCTGGGCAACTGGAGATCGAAGACTTAGAAACACTGATGTTACCAGACGCCATATTGAATCAACCAAAGTAGCAATCAAATGACTGCAGCGGTGATCGACTGGGATTTTCAAAGAAATAAGCAGTTTTAAATCAACCTTACAGCAAGCATCGGTAAGATATTTCCAAATCTACGAAATTATGACTGAAAAGTTGCTGAAATCCACAAAGCAAAAAATGCGCGGGAAAATGGAGATAACATGGGACGACGATTTCAAGCGGATTTACTAGATCAGAGCATGCGTTTGTTTACGCACCGATTTCAAAATGGCGGATCTTCCGATGACAATTTTGCTTTGAAATATTTCGTGATTCTGATGGGATGAGAAAGGTATGAAAAAATAAGTGGGTTTAGATACAACCTTACGACATTGCAATCAAGGACTGTCACATTAATTATTGCTTTTTTCTTATTCTCTCAGGGTGGTGATACTTTCCCTGGAGCGGGATTTGGTCGTAGATCAACCGTTGGACGAAATGGTAAAGTTATCAATAGTTACTTGAGACGTAGTTGATTTTAAAAGCAGGAGCAGGTACTCTAAGCATGGCTGGAAGTTAAGGTGCACACCACGGAAGTCAAAGAATGTCTTTAACTAGTTTAATTCCACTGTACAATTTAATATTAAATTTTCCAGCTGCTATTTAACGCAGTCATCAGTTGTGAATTATTTCTAGTGTGATAATCAGTGAAGAGAACTTTCACCACTGTTAGGACTGTGTGAGCTGCTTCTAGCTATAGTTTGTATTATGGCAATACGGATAGACGTATAGGCATGTCATCTCACTCTGCCTAGCTCTGATAAGGGGCGAGCGTACCAATTCACCTAAACAGCTTGGTCTTATTATCTTAAAGAACATCTTGCCCACTATTTTCTATTGCGAATCACTTGTGTCAGTAAGTTTAATGACAGGCATATTCTTTATCATTTAAAATTTGTTACAGCTTCAAACAGAGCTTCTCTGGATCAGGATTTAGACTCCATTTTGAGTGGTGGCAATGATGGTAAGCACAGGGTTGTTTCTTTCATTTGAACTATTTCTTGCCGCTGTGAAAAAAACTTCGTCCTTCCTTTAGCTTTCCTTTTGTGTCAGTCCAGAGTTTTTACTCTAGATCTGCAGTTTAGCTGATTCATTACATTTTGATTTTATTTTCCTGGCTTTGTTTTTGGGTATGGCAATGAGTTGAGTTGTATAATAAGGAGTTTGAAAGGAATATAGAATTTGAGCCAAGGTTAGAGTTCAACAAGCTCACTTTTTTTTCCAAAAATGTTGTGACAAGCAGATAATGCCAGCAAAATTCTTCACTCAAGTTCATTCCTAGAAGTACCCAAATATAAGCCAGTCCTTGTTCTTAAAGTAGCCATTGACAGAGGGGTCAATAAGGGCCAATAGCCAGCCAAAACCGCTGGCTAGTTAGCCATCTTTAGCCGGCTACTTTCATCTCCTTCTACCATAACCGCTAACAAAAAAGAAGCACCATCAAATAACATTGTAAAGTAACCATTTCCCAGTTTTGAATGACATTGAACACAGCTTTAGATATGTGAAAAATTTGAACTGTGGCATATCGTGGAACACCTGGGACATTTTGACGGCATTGTTCCCAGTCTTGTGTGTATTACAACGAAAAAATATGGCATCCGGGGTGGAAAATACCTCTTGAACACCCCTGGAAACGCGATTTCCGAGACTCTAAATTTCAAAATGTCTCTAGATGCCTCAGCCCTAAGAAACTTGTGCCTTTGGTGCGAGTTCCAAAGCTGCCTACTATTCATTATCAGCCTGCTTCTTAAAAACTTTTTCACAGCCCTGCCTCATAGTTTTTTATTATAATGTAGTAATGGAAAATCAA
This sequence comes from Porites cylindrica, assembly GCA_964035525.1. Lineage (NCBI taxonomy): Eukaryota > Metazoa > Cnidaria > Anthozoa > Scleractinia > Poritidae > Porites > Porites cylindrica. The sequence continues at coordinate 34,737,654 of OZ037780.1, forward strand.
ACCGTTTCATGTTTGTTCCAGAAGTCTTCTTTCTTTCTTTTCTTACTGGTTTCTAACGTTTGTGTGTATATTTTGTTGTTTACATGACATTTTTGATGCAGGTTTCCAGCAACAATCCAAAGGGAAGGGTTCCGTGGGTAGTCACACTACAAGATCTGTAAGTTTGTGTCAAGTTCTCTTGGAGATCAGAAGAGTACACAATCTGTACTCATTTAGAATTGTCTTTGTGCAATGCTGTAATACCATTCAGTATTTCTGATAGAATTTAGTAAGCATAGTATTTTCTTGTTTCTTTTTGCCTCCAGGCTCCTGGCAAAAAAGGGTCCTTAACCTCAAAGTATGTAAATATTTAAATTAATTAACAATTAATGAATGAGGCTGAGTATCTTATGAAGAGTTATGGAGATCGAGGAGGGTGTTATCACGGCCGAGGCAGATAACACCCTCCGAGAACTCCATAATTCTTCATATGATATGAAAGCCGAATTCAATAATTGTCTTATTATTCATTCAAAATAATTCCTAGTTTAAAAACATAGCTAAAACAAGCTTACCTGCATCTATGTTAAGTTTATCTTCAATAGTTTACGTTTAGGTTTGTCCAGCTCCGCAAATATTCTCCAAATATTTGTATTTGTGTTAGCATGGTGACTAAACCTTGATTAATGTTATTCATCTTTCAAACAACTCTGCTCTGAGGTATAATTATGCACCTTTTTATTCTAGTGCAACAGATGAAGATTTTTACAGCAGTTTAGCACAGATGGCTGGTGAAGATTTTGATGGTGATGATGATGATGAGGTAACTAAAATGGGTGTTTGTCGAGTCCATGCTTGTCTACAGGGATGGTATAATGGCTTTCAAATCCCTTAAGGGTATTGGCTCCAGACTATCTAGCTAAAAAAATTCAAAACAAGGTCTGAAATTCAAGCCAGAGACACATGCAATGAGAGTAAGATTGACATTCCAGGGTACAGAACAAACGCGGGCCAAAGAACCATCATTATCAGGCCGTTTCATTGTGCTACTCTTTACCCAAAAGGCTCACTATAAAAGCAAAATTCATCGTATTATGCAGTGCGTTTTGCATATTTTGGGTTTTTCTTTTCCGTCAATCATCTCACCGGACTTCTTAGGAAACACATATTTACTTGCACGAGTTCAAAAGGATTCGTGATTGGTGGATTTTGATCCGTTTTGTTTGTTTCGCGTTTCAAGGTTCGTTACTTTGTGATCGTCCTGTTTCGGGCAATATTCAACTAGTTAAGTTTGCTTTGCAGATTTTTAAGATCTTTCTCATTCTTGTCACTTGCAAAAATAAAGCAACATCTGCCTCCTTACTTTGACAAAAAATCCACTCACCTGCGCGATTTCCTTCGCTATTCTTGAGCAGTCTAGAGTCATTCTCAGCCAAGCCGGGTGAGCATGTTACATTGTGATTTGCATTAACCCCGCCTTCACTAAAATTATTGACAGAACAGAAAAACCAAAAATCCTCTCTAAGTTTGCAAAACACGCAGTGCGATACAACAAATTTCACGGTAAGTTAAGAAATATTGTGACATTCAAGAAGGAACTTATACATTATTTCAAATTGTCTCAGTAAGCAGTCTATGTTTTTTTAAGACAGGGGTTGCTTACTTTTCTCTTTGTAATGGAGGGAATAAGAGGCGATGTTATTTATACCTTGTGAACATATAGTCTTATTGTTTTAGTTTTTAATTTTTTTGTACTTTATTTACAGATATTTTTCTTCATGAAATCGGTGTTTATTACTTTGAAAAACCAGACTTGGAAAGTAATAAAGTTATTGTTATTATTATTAATAAGTACACTGCACATGTATCACACTTTAAGTGATATTTCTAAAAACGAAATTTATTGTAATACAGGATTCATACTACTCTCGGAATTCCTTGAAAACATCTGGAATTTTCAAATTTCATTTCATACCCCTAGAAAACCCCTTGAATATTAATGTTCAAGGAGTTTTGCACCCTGGGATTTTCTGATCATCTTAGAAGCACAACATTATCATGCTCCTAGAAAGGACGAGAAAGGTGAAAGCTTTGGGAAAAAAAAACAGGTTGTGATATCAAACTTTTCATGCTTACTTGAAATTATACTTACTAACTTTCATTTGATTGTTTAGTCATTTTCAGAAGCAGATGCAAAGAAAATGGCAGACAGCCTTGCAGTAAGTATTTGAAACAACATTTATATGAAGTTTTATTTCATTTATATTTTGTTGTACTGATGTACTAAAATTTGCTATTTCATCGATTTTCTTCAGGGACTAGATGATATGGAATCTGACCTCTTTGGAGGATCACTGGCAAATAAAGCAACCCCAAGCAAATCTTCTAAACCCTCAAAGGCTGCAGCCCCAGATTCCAAAGAAAAGCTGAAGACTGATAAAAATCCACCAACTTCAGGTGACCCAGCTGTAAAGTCTGCAAACAGCAACAAGACACAACCACGTCCTTCCTCATCAGCAAATGGTAAGATTGATTAACTGTGAATTTCCTGTAAATTAGAATGGCCAAATATGTTAAAATTTTAAAAAAAATCTTGGAACTTGGGGAAGAGCCTCGCCGTATAAAATTTTTTTGAGTACCCCCAAGAGGTAACATTAGGCCTTCTGGGTCCCATGAAACCAGAGGTTAATGGGACTCAGTTGACCTCTTTGTATCCTTACTGCCAGACTTTGCATATAATTCTAATTTGTAGTTTTTATTTATAACAGCTGCTGAATCCTCAGAAAAAACAGACACAAAACGTGATTCTGCTATCACCAAGCCAAAGGAAGCAAATAAACCAAGAAAAAAGTTTGATTTTGGAGGTATATATGTGGTGTGGAAAACAATCTTTGATGAGGATTATTTATCATCTAAAGTTATTTGTTTTTTTTAAGTATTGGCATGTTTCCTTTAGAGTTTGATGAGGATGATCCTTTAGCTGGTCTCTTATCTGATGAAGAAGATGATCCTGCTTCAAAGCCAAAGCCTAAGAAGACCTCAACTCCAAAGAACACTCGCTCTTCTGGAATCTCTAGTCAAGGTGTGCTGCTTGTCATTCATTATTTTACAATGTACAGTGAATTTCAAATGGTCCAATATACAGTTCAGCATCTTGCAAGTAAAAAAAGATCTTACTCTAGTGTAGTAAGTGACACAGGCGGCTTAGAAGAAAAAATCCAAGTATTTCCAACAGGAGTTAAACCTATGACCTGCTGGTTATTTGTCCAGATGATCTACCACTAAGCTACAAGAGACTTGTTGGACCTAAGGTCACTAAACTAGGCTCTTGTGACATTGTACAGAAGCGCATTTTGACATTCGAGAGTCTCAACAGTGTGCAGGATCTATGACACATGAACCTACATGTAGTTTAGTGGCCTTATCTCCTGAGTCTCTTGTAACACAATGGTAGAGCATCTGGACTAATACTCAGAAGGTCATAGATTCGAATCCTGTTGGAAGTACTTGGATTTTTTCTACTGAAGTGCCTGTTTTACTGACTGAAAAAACATATTTCTCATAGATATCTGTAAGTAAGAGTAACCTCTTAACCTTGGTCCCCTTTTTTCTTGTCTTGTGAATCAAACCGAGGGGCTGTCCTGGTAAGCCAAAAGGGTTTGCTCCTTGCTCTTTTAAGTAATGTCAAAATAGGTAAACATGCATACTTGTAAGTAAATAAATGTTACTTACTGAGGAAAAGATTGACTGATTGATTGAATGAACTTCTGTACATCACTGTGCACAAATGTAAGGGTGTACAATTTGTGCACAAACTGGTTTGATTCTGAGACCTTACTCTGTGTTTGAGACTGCTCTAGCAGAGCCCGGTGGCCCCTAGCGCTTAACTTTTGCTACTGGGTGACTAAGAAATCTCAGATTTTTCATAGAAATCATATGCTGGGCACCCTGGATTTCACAGGTTTAGAGAACTGGGCTGCCTCCTTTCAGGTTTTCTTAGAGCACAGCTTTGTACTCTAATTTTAGGTTCCATTGAAGAAAGACCAAAGTCCTCAAGAGGCCGCCAACCCCCCACACAGGAGTCTGCAAATTTACAATCACCCCCTGCTACACCAGAGCGTCAACCATCTGTCAGGGGGGAGAAAGCTGAAGAAGGAAGTGCACTTTCTCCTCCCCGCTCACCGGAGGCTAAAACAAATAGCAAGAGGGAAGATCTAGAATCTCCTAAGGGTACCCCTCAGAAAAGAGGAAAACAAACATCTGGTAAGCTTTGTGGTGTCTAAACGTTTAGAAAAATGGTCTTGTTTCAATACAAAAGGAAAGAGTGCCAGATTATGCATTTTTGTAAATAACCTTATGAATCAGCACACTCAAGAAAGTACTTCTTATACTAAATGAAAGAATCTTGGATTTTTCTGTATTTTTTGTTGTTGTTGCTTTTAGCACAGAAAGCGAAATCAAGCAAAGATGACATCAATTTTGATTCGGATGAAGATCTGCCAGGCCTTGATGATTCCACAGAGAAAACACCAAGAGATTCACCCTCGCCTCCCCCACGAAAGAAATCAGAACGTGCCAGTAGACGAAATAGCAAGGGTTCCGATGATATTTTTGGTGGTGAAGATGATTTGCCCGATACAGGTATTGAATTATTGAAATGGAGTAATGCAATACAAAATTCGCCAACATTTGACAAATTGAATGTGATGGAACAAGAGCGAAGAAGTTTGAAGCAGCGCAATCTCACTTTTTGTCTGACGTTTTTGCTGCTGCCACCACCGTAGATGCTAAAACTCCCTATTTAGTAAGAGTTAAATCGCACCTTTACGTCTTCTAAAAGTAGCAATTGAGTGGCGTGTTGCATTGTTATCCTAAACAGAGACCAGAAGTGAAAGCCCTTCAAGACAATCCCGATTCAGTGAACTGCTGGGTAAAAAGGAAAAAAATGAACCTAAAAAACAAGCTGTACCTAAATCACTGGATGATTTCATGGCAAATATCAGCAGTAAATCAAATACTGGATCAAGTGCAGCAAACAAGAAAGGTGTGGTACTATTTCGATGAAATTAATATTGCCTCTACAATCAGAAGCCTTGCAGCTCTTCATCAGATCCTTTAATTTAATTGGACCCGAGTTGTTTTCGGGCCAGGTTTCATTATTAACTTTGTTTGTTCATTGTTAGTTCCCGTCCAATCCAGTGTGGTCTTCCAAGAGCAGCTCAAGTAGTGTCCTTAACTTAGGGTTTTTGTATAAAGGGTAGTTAATTTAGGACATTTAGTAAAAGTACTGTATTTTTATTTTAAAAAAGAGGCTTTAAAGGCTTGTTTATAGTGGAAAGTGCACTTAGCTTATCCAGCTAGTTTACAGGCACTCCACTCAATTACTTAGAAACAAATAATTCAAATACAACATAACAGGGTTAAAAACCCCAACTGTCAGGAGGCAGCCAGTTGGCTATTTACAAGCGTGACCGAGGATTTGAACTCGAGACAACCGAGAAGAAATCCAGCAAGTGGCCAGAGCGGGACTCGAACCCGGGACCGCCGCATTGCGAGACGCGCTAACCACTCGACCACCTGGCCTCCCTGCCACCGTGCCTCTTTATACTGTTTAAATACCGTATACCATGATGAGAACCTAATTATGTAAAATAATGTATCGTTCAGTTTCTAGTCCTACATCTGAAGAATCGTTCCAGTTTGGAGGCTATATGCCTTCAGCGGCCTCTAGTGGCTCATCTCGTAGCCGAGGAGGACTGGCCAGACCAGACACAGCCCCTAGCTCCAGCAAGCGGTCCGTGAGGTTTTCTGATGAACTGGGACTAAACGACGAACTGTTCGGAAATGAGCGACCCTCCACTGCTCCTGGTGAACGAGCAGACAGAAGACAACAGAGAAAAGAGGAGAAAGATGATACAAACACTGGATCATTGCTTGAGGATGACAAGAAACCACCTTTGGGAAGCAAGCAAACAAGGCGGCAACCAAAGGTTAATGGTGGGTGCACAAAGACAAAATGACTGATTTTGCTGTTTTTAAACTATTTTATACTATTACGTTTCAACGCAGTATAGACCGTAGGCAGGTGTTTGATTCGAAGGGGTACGTGCGTGCAATAAGGCCTAACGTAACTCCTGATCTGATACCAAGTTCTTGCTTTGGTTTATGAGAGTGGTATCTTGGTATCAGGTATCTTTTCATTTGTAAGATTTTCAAAGGTGATGAGCTCCTAAAACCGCGAAGCAAAAAGAGTTTCTTACATTAAATGACGCCTGCACTGTATTTTAGTGGGTCGAGTTCAATTCGTAGCATATTGGAGGGTAGCTTTCATATTAGGGAGCTTAAGCAACTTGGTGTTTTTGACACACGCTCGTCAACCGGAAGTCAGCTCTTTTGCCTTTTAATACGCCTTGAGTCTTTTGACGCTACCAAACTTGTATTGCTAAGTGTCTTTACTGGCTGTTGTAGAGACGATTTGCCAGAAAATAAGGGTAGAACAACTGCCCAAGAGTGCGAAAGGCTACTTCCAGTTGCTGTGCGTCGTTCAATAACGTCTTTGCTGAAGCCCCCTATTATTTCACCGATCCCGTACCAGATAATGCCTAAGAAATAATGCTTTGCAGTTTCAGAAAGTAAAGTATAAGAGGCTTCACACGTCTTGCGTCCGAGACGTATCCAGCACTACAGATGTGTTTTTCCAAGTTTTGATTTTCTTGTTTTGGCTGGTCTTTTGTGATATTCGTTGATGAATGGCTCATGCAGATTAAATGTCTGATCATGATATTTTTGTGAATTTCAGAGAAAGATGCGCCTGAACCAAAGAAGGATCCACAAGCTGAAAAACCTAAGTCAGCTCCAGCATCAGGTATTACAGGCTGTGATTCTTTCTTAAGTAATAATTCAACTCAATTGATGACGGTATCGTCTTCAGGATTTTTGCACTAGGCATACGCAGGTTTTGATAAGAAAAAAGCAGCACCAAATTTTAATTGGTCATTTTCGAGTTCCAAAAACTCTCACTTTATGCAAAACCTTTCTTGTGAAAATGAGTTTTCATTTACCACAGTAGAAACTGAGCCTAGTGACCTCTCGCAATGGCTTCTGGGACTGTTATTGGGGACAGGGAAAACAAATTGGCCAATAGCTGAATAGCGGGTCCCCAGGAACGATCCCAGAAGTCTTTGCGAAAGCTAACTCGACTCAGTCTCGTGCTCTTTTTTAAATTGGCTCAGCCTCGCTTTGAAACAGAGGTTTTATCGTGACATGGTTTATTACAAGGTACTCTGTCTGAAGTGACTTATATACTTACTAAAAACTTGAACTTAAGTGGAGAGCTTATTGTCAAAAACTAGAGTATGTATAAAAATATGAAAAAGTAATTGTCATAGTAGTTTTCTTTGAAAAATTGCTTTTTTTAAAAGTATTTCAGCAACCACTGAATTCTTAACGATGATCAAACACGAGTGAGAACAGTCCGATTCGGAAGTTAAAATGACGTAGCTCAAGATTCGACAGAGTCCATTCTTGAAGAAAATTCATTGATAACAATTGCATCTGTCTGCAGGAAAAAAACCGAGCGGAGGTGGTGCTGGTGGTGCGGACTGGCTGGGACTGGGAGGTGATGACGATGGAGGCCTGGATCTAGGCGCTGGTTCGTTAAAACCCAGCACACCATCTTCTCAGGAAGCCAGAAAAGATACGTCCACTGCGCAAGGTATATTCCTAAGAACTATTAATAAGCTATTTATTTTTTATTGTCATCCTACGTCCTACCTATGCGCTTATACTTTCACTGCAGTCACTGCATCACCTATCAATGGTAAAAAGTTGTAATCAGCGAGACCCGTAAGACTTAAATAATGATACGAAGATGTTCGTTTCGAGAGAGCTTAATTCATGAAGTGTCCAATCAGCATGATGCGTAATAATGCGCAATGTCACGTGTACCCATAAACAGCTAAGCTCATTCACTCATTAGGAAATAAGCAGTTGGGGAAGAAAATGATGATTGGTCGGTGGGGGTTGGAAGGTTCTCTCATGTCTAAGCTACAAAGCTACATCATAACACGGGAGGTGTCACTATGAGGGCTATCCATAAAAGAAGAGATTCACAATGTACAGAAATCAACCATTTAACCTCATCTGTTGTTTTCAGCCCCCCCTGAGCGTCATGGCAGGCAATCATCACCACCCAGGAGAGCTGGACGGTACAGGGGGGAGGGCGATAATGATGAGTTCTTACGCATGCTAGGAATCACTCCTGATGAACCACCTAAACCAAAACAAGTTGAAGCTACTGATGAAGGCGGCAAGTAAGTAATTAATACAAGGACAACTATTTTCCACTCTTACCGACCATAGAAATGATGTCAAAATGTTAAAAACTCACGTGGAACCACGAACCGCAGGCTTAGTGGTTTCACGGTAAAGTTTTGAAAATATTGACGACCTTGAGGTCATTTCTATGGTCGATAACAGTATGGACCATGGAAAATTGTTGTCGATTTGTTTGCCGCAATAGCAACAATTTGAGAGATTTTGACGTCCATTTTCGTTGACGTTTCTCGGGAAATGGCGCCCAAGAGAAAGAGAAAAGGCAATTGCTCCACCATCACGTCATTTCCTTGTCAGTACTCTAGCTCTCGACCAATCAGTGCGCGAAAAATCGCTCTGTTATGGTAAAAAGATTTTTGACCGCAAAATAGTCTGCATATGCCACCCTTTTTTCCCATCTTCAGCTAAATTATCTATACTCTAATGTGCATTTTGTTTGATTCAGCGATATGAACTTTTGGTCAAAGAGACTTATTGAGAGACTGACCGTTTTATTGATAACTGATCCACGCAGATCATCCTTGCTTCCATGGGAGTCGTCAGGAGGTAGTCCCAGGAGAGGAAGACGATGGCGTGATCAGGCATCACAGCAAAACTCCATAGATAAACCAGACAACGCATCCACCCAGGGTGGTCCCCTGGATAGGCCACGTGAAGAAGCTACGGACGGAGGACTCACGGAGAATGAAATACTGACGCAGAGGGGTATGGAAGATAAAAGAAAAGCGTCATTCAGCCAAGAAACACCGAGACCAGTTACCGAGCAACAGCAACAACAACAAGTTAAATCTCCACAGTACAATGCGCAACAGAATATTGTGGCTTCTACTCCGCCTGTGGTAATGCCTGAGTCAACTCCATCACATCCTGGCCCTACTCACCACCAGTCGCCATTTGCAATCCAACAGGGTAACTTCCCTCCACAAGTGGCAGCCCAACCCTACACCCCTCAGTTGTATCATCCCCAGTATCAGCCCGCTCCTTTTGCCTCCCCTGCCAGTCAAAGTCTGCCCCAGTCCATTTCCTACCAACTTCAGTACCAGTCTCCTGCTGGATTCCAAACTTTGCCCCAGACCCCACCGGCCTCGTTACAGACCACTCAGCTCTCTCCCGGGATTCCCCAACCGTCTTCATTGGAGAGGCTTGAAATGTCGAAACTCAAAGCAGAAAGCGACCTACAGCAGAGCCGGTTGATGGAATACCAGGTAGCGAGTGAGTACCAAGAGCAACAAAAGACGCGTCTGGAGGAGGAGGTGAAGGATCTGGTGAAAAGAGTTCAAAATATGGAAGGCATCAGGCAAAAGAAAGATCTGGATGCCGCCAGTAAGATATCAGAGCTAGAAGGAAAGGTAAACAGTCTTTTTTTTAAATACCAGCCACTGAACACTTAGGAGCCTTAAAATTAGAACTATGTCACGGGTGTCCGTTCATTTTATTTAAAATGCCAGTTACGCGTCGTTATTCGCTACGGAACTTGAGAAATTACTTCTATTCACTGTCGCTGCGCTCAGCCGGTTAGAAAATATTTCTGTTATAAGTATGAACAGAAAAAACGACACAATGATACATGGAGAGAACCGCCAAGCATGATATCAAACGTCACAAACAGCAAAAATAACTTTGAAAAACCTTAGGCTAACAAGGTATCAAAAACCACGCCAGGATCGCAATCCGTTTCCATCTTCTTCAGACTTGTCCATCCGTGCCTCCTTTTGTATTTGCTGTGTTATTTATACCATCTTTTAAAGTCTTGAACAGTTATTTTTATGTCATTTCACTCAGTTTGAGGGCAGCATTTTGATAAAATTCGTGACAGCTCCAGAACGTGGTCCTGCGTGCCAGATAGAATTGGAATTTGGAATTGTTAGGAAAAACTGGAGTATGCGGCGAAAAGCCTGTTGATGCAAGGGAGAGCCAGGAAAAGTCTACGGACAAAGTTAAAATTAAACCTAGAATAGGACAAAATGATCAGAAATTGTGAGCGGTTTATCATAACAAATGAGATAGAAGTGAGTTACCTGGCTCCAGTGGCGACTGTTTTATTCCTGTTGTTAGGTTCGCCGTCTGGAGCTTGAGCGGGAAGAACTGCTGACTACAATAGAGTCACTTAAGACGAGACACAAGGATGAAATGGCTAACATCGATACATCTCACAAGTAAGATAAAAACAAGATGGAAGATTAAGACTCATGCAGAATTAACACGTGTTCGAATCTTCAAAAGACCTCGCAACCTCATTAAAGCATACTTCGCTTACAAGAGGGGGATTTGTAGAAAGTCTATAACTATGTTAGCAACCCCGCCACTGTAGTTGAGTTGACTCGGTGGTGTTGTGGATATCATGCTCAACTATAGCCTGCATGGCAGGCGTTAAAAGGGGAAGGGGGTCTCGCGCCCTAATTCCCTTCCCCTTCCCTTTCGAACGCCTGCCACGCAGGCTAGCTCAACTACAGACTAGTTGACGCAGGCTTGTGTCCTGCTCGGGAAAAATGTTTTCTTTCTTTCATGAGGTGTATGCCGCCTCTAAGGTCTACACTGTTTCTTCTATTTCTTTTTCTCTAATTTATAAGATCACATTTGAAGACGCTGGAAGAGTCCTATCAGCGGCGAGAACAAAGACTCAAAGAGGAGACCGACCTCATCATCGCCCAAAACAGTGAAAAGTTTAAGAACCTTGAAAGAGAAAAAGCTGATCTACAAACTTCGAACAACAGAAAAATTTCTATTCTAGCAACCGGGAAAAACAATGAGATTGAGTCCCTTAAAGACATTCACCGAAGAGCTTTAGATCAATTACGTCAAGAGCACGAAGAGGAGATTGCGCAGTTAAGAAGGCTCAAGGAACAGGAGGTGTCAGCGGCGACAAGTGCCCATGCGCACACCAAGTCTCTTCAGTCTCTTATGGATCAAGTGGTAAACTCAACTCGTCAAGTGAGCGACTTGCGTCAAAAGATCGAGGTTACGCATAATAGCGGGCTGGAAGAACGGGAACTCTCGGCGAGGGCCCGGGACGAGTACCTAAAACAGCTGCAGGAGAGGTTGCTTAGGCAGCAGTCGGAAAATGATGAGGAAAGAGCCAGGTTACAAGGCAAGTGAATTATATAGCATTTGGGAGGTTCTCTTTGCAGGAACTATAGGCCCTTTGTGGCTAGATCATTCGTATGGTACAAAACCACTGTGATGCACCGGGATGGATGAAACTAGAAGCTCACACTTCATTTAAAATGCTAATTTCCTTTGTTTGTCTTGTTCAGTGCCAGTGTATCCCTTGCTCTCCAATGGTAGTTTTGTGTCACGTGAATGATTAGCTAGAAAGGGAAATTCCGCGTGTAACTGCCAATTTATCAGGAAACTGCATGTCAGTGTAGAAACCGAATTAGAAAGATAATACGCATATTTGAAGATTCGAATTTAGTGCAATCAAAAAATAAATAATAACAATACAGTCAAACCCCGCTAAACCCTTTAAGCCCCAATATCCACATACAAATTCTCCAAACTGATCTCCATACATTTCTTTCATGAATGAATTGAGAGAATTTGATAAAAGATCAAAGCATTTTCCCTTAGGTGATCATTTTGTTAATTCTCATAACCTAATCTCTTGATATTGTTTGGATAGTGTTAGGAGAAAATTGATGTTGGTCACTATTGGGACTTAAAGGGTTGATACAGACACCTCATTATTACGGACAGCTTGCTTTGCCTCTCAGAAAAAAAAGACCCTGACATTTTCAACCGGATTTATACGGATACCCCGTAATTACGGACATTTTGTATAGCCCCTCCGTGTCCTTATTAACGGGCTTTGACCGTTAGTAAAGTCTTCTAATGTTTTTTTTTCTTATTATGGGTCCGATGAATTATTGGCTTGTTATGTACTATATAGGCTTAGTCGCTAAGATGGAACTGCACATGCGCGAGCAGACACGTCAAGTGGATCAAGAAAGATGGCGGCTAACACAGGAGGAGTCACGTTTAAAGGCTTTACAAGCTGCACTGGAAGATGAACGGCGTATCACCTTGGAACAGCTGTCTGCACAAAGAGCTGAGGTGAAAAGAGACGAGAATTGTAACATGATTGTTTAACTTACAAAATTAGTTACTACATAATGTAGAAGTTGTTTCGGTTCGTCTTAGAACGAACCTTGTATTATCAACGTTGTTCGTTGAAGAGAATGATGGGGCGGGGATCTTACATTCAGTGATATGTTTGCAGGAGTCTTACCGTCGAAAACGTCACTAAAAAAGTGACTTCGCTTTCTTTGAAACTTCTGCGCTTTGTCAATTAAAAAATGTAGGAGTTGATTTCCTGAGAAAATTAATGAAGTTCAACTGAAAAGAAAAAAAAGAAATTCGTCGTCGTTTGTTTTTTGAAATCGTGAAATTGGGAAATTTTACGTCGTAGTTGTGCAGTGACGGCAAAGAAATGTGCCAAAAAGTGTTCCGAATAGGCAAAGTTGTTAGTGTTTTGCTAATCTAGAACCTACTGCTTGTTTGACGTTCCCGTTGCCGTCGACGTCGTAAAGACTGGTTGTGCGATGCTTTCTCGTGGTTTACTGTGAAATCCATGATCCCACGAGTGACTTGATTTCACTTAGTTTGGCGAGTGTGTATACAAAGAAGAATCAAGTCACGAGTGGGATGTTCACGGTATTCCAGGAGAACGCATCGCATAACTAATTCATTCCATGCCACTCATCACGACAACGTAAAATCAGGATACCTCCCCATCAGAGGTAAACTCAAAGAAAGCCACTACTAAATGTAATCTGGTTAACACCAATGTCCAAATGATCGTCACAAAGTTAGTATTCCCCTCTGTCTAATTAACCTGCATCTGAAGGAAATATCAATAAAGCTCTCGAACGCTTCTGGCGAGATTTCAGTGGGCTTGTTGTTTCGAAATTCGGATCCCATCAGTCTTCGCAACACTGGTTAACTGGTTTGTATTTGTTGCTCTGGGCTATTACGTTCCTTAGCTTCTTTGTCCGTAGTAAGCATTTTGATTTCGTTTTGTGTTACTTTTTTAACTTTGACTCCATAGAAGTCCGAATGGTAGTTGAAACTCAGGTTTTACGGAGTTGTTGAAAGATGCTTCTGATATTTTTTGTAAAGTGAAAAGTTGTGGCTGTCGTTATCTGCTTTGTCTTTGGCGGAAAAATGAAAAGGCCGCGAGCATCGCCGGGATTTTGGGGGAAATACCACCCATTGCACACTGCAGAATATTCAACGGTTTTCTTGCTTTGTGATTGGCTGTATGGCATGGGATAAAACATCTTAAACTCTCTAATTTACATATATTTAGGTACAGCGAGCCCGGGACGATCTCGTGCGAGAACAGAGGAACACCATGAGTCAAATACAAGAAGAACGCAGAACGTTAGCCACAGAACGAGCCCAACTTTCTTCGGCCCACAGAGACCTGATCAGCAGAGAAAAGTTAAAGACTGAGACGAGTGTACAGGTATTAGACCACGTCAATTAACTTTTGAGAAATGTGGAGTTATATAACACATAATGGGAGATTTGATACATGCATCTCCGAGCAATCTAGTGTGTAACTTAAGCTAACTTTCCACCGTTTTCCAAGGAGACCTGAACTGTTTGTCTTTTGTCATGTTTTATGCCTCATATCTTTTTCTTTTCTGGGGTTATTACACTGCAATTGTATGGAATCTATTTCGCGAATAGTATGCATGTCCTATTGCGCGGATCAATGTAAAACGGATCAAACTGCCTCACTTATCCCTCTCCCAACGCAACATTTTGCTCTTTAGTGAGAAGATAGTGTTAACGTTGTTTTAGGGGAGGGGTAGTTGGGGGAGTTTCCGTACTGTGTTTAGCTTAGTTTAGTTTATTGAGCTCCGTCTTAAAATAAAAACACAGGAAGAAAAAAGCAAACAAACAAACAAAACAAAACTAACCCTTAGACTTCTTAGCCAGTACAGTGCAAAAAGCTTAGTGAAGTTCCGTGCAAAAACTGAATAAGTCTCGAAACGAGAAAAAAAAGTGCAGGAGAGCAGCGATAGACCAATTTCAATATACTAAAATTCATACTTGCGGGCTCCGAGGCTAAGGGGAATAAAACAAAAGAAATCTTCTTGAGGCTCAGCGGTGAGTAATACACTTCTTTTGTTTTATTCTCCCAAGCCTCGTAGCTAAGTATGAATTTTAATGTATCGAAATTGGTCTATTGAGAACAGTTTTTTAAAAGTGATTTCTCGACCTTACCTTCTTATTTAACGTGCTCTTGGTTCTGTCCTGCTTGTTAATATTTCTTCTTGTTCGCTTAGGCCGAGGCAGATCTGGGCGCCACTGCAGTAAGGATTAAAGAAGAGTCCGCTGCCCTTAGCGTACGTGATGCGCAGCTAAAACAAGAAGAGGAGAGACTAAAAAGGGAGAAGCAAGAATTCGAGAGACAGCGGAGTGGATTTGATGAAGAAAGGGACAGGATTGGAAAACTGGGACTTGAAGTGCAGAAGCGGTCACGTGAAATTGATGAATTGTGCTCTGTATGTCGCTGTTCGCTTATTATGTCTTTTGTTTTTCTTTCTGTAATTCATGTCGTTAATATGGTTATGATTATGATTATAATTATGTAGCAATTAGTGCGACATTTATTTCAAGGGTAATCAGACTTCAACCTTAAGGTACAGTGAACGGGCAACAAGAGACATGCAACTTGTTTTGCGACATTGCTGCAAAACGGGTTGAATAGCGATGTTGCGCGTTTTACCACCCACGAATCAAAACTGTCTTGCAGCAAGTCAGGTTGTTAACAGGTTTGAACAAGGGTGGCAAAACGCTCAACATCGCTATTCTACTCGTTTTGTAACAATGTTGCAAAACATGTTGCTCGTTTTTGTTGCCCGTTTTATCGAAGCTTTAGTAATCTTTATTGTTATTTACCCAGGATGCCGCTCGGGTGCGTGACGATGGAGAGCACGCCCTGGAACTAGCGGAGCGCGTACGAGTGAACGCTGAAAGTCAGCGGGCGGAGGCCGAAGGAATGCTGCTGGTAATACAAGAAAAAGAACGACAGCTGGCACAGGTAAACTGACTGAAAGATTTCGTACTTTTGAAATAAACAGTAAATTGCTAAGTTGTATAATGTTAAATATGTTATTTCATGTTAATTTTTTATTCTGGGATTTAAATACATACAAGCGTATTTTGAAAGACTACCCGCTGCGTACGAAAAACACGTCATTTTCGCTGCCTATATCGTCGTTTACTAGAGACTATACCGGAATATAGTTTTTGACATAAGTCTGCTTTAATAGTCCACGGTCGATATGTTAAAATTCTAACGTGACTCCGAGGCTTTAGGAACAAAATTTCAAATTTTTCACGACTCCATTGTCTCGCAATTCCCAGAAGAGACTTGACCGAAATAGAAAAATAACCAGAAAGCCTGGGAGTCATGTTAGAATTTTAATATATCGAACGTGGACTACTGGAGAAGAGGAGAGTTTTGCAGGCTTGATGACCATATTCAAAACTAAAGTATTTCGTGTAATTAACACCATTTTCAGTTTAACTTGCAGTTACCAACTCTTGTGTATTTTAGATATGTGTTAGGTATTCTTTTCATAATAGATGTCGTATCTCTTTCGATCTCTATTATCAGGACCGTCTTGCTATTGCGCATGAGCGGCGCTTGTTGGAGAAAGACAAACAGACAGGACGGTGTTGGCAGTGTGAGGGACGGCGAACAGCTGCCGCTGAACAGATACATACTACAGGTTCAAACTCTTTATAACTGAGCTTAGCAAGGCTTGCTTTTTTGGGGGGGGGCGGCATTTTAGTTGAACTTTAATTTCTTGCATTGTTGTGGTTTTCTTGCCGATTTCTTGCTTGTTTCTAACAATTAGAATAATGATCAAGGGATAATATAAAAATCAATTATCTCGGGCATCTTTTAAGAATTGTAAATACATGTCGGTAAATAATATTCTGAGACAGAGCCTCTACTTCCGTTCTAGTGGCTGCTCCAACTGGAAGATAGTGTGTCTGCTGTTTAATTTTGTAAAGTAAAAACAGCTGAAGAAGCCTAATCAGCTCACGTACTGACTTTAAGATTACATTTAATACCAGACTGATCAAAACGTTTGAAATCAAGATGTAAGTTACTAACCGTGTCAAGACCACTGGAAAAAACGCTGTTCTAAATTTTGTATTCCAGACTAGTTTCAAAGGTAATTCGACAGGAAAAAAACCTTTAAGGCAATTAAATTCAAATTCAGTATGTATTTTACCACCACAGACAAGCTTTAAAGAATATTTAACGTGGCAGCTCCAAAATAACGAGGTTAATACGCAAAATTTAAAGAACGAGTACTGGGTAGGAGACCTCAAGACTGAACCTTAGGGCTTATCCTAAGAGGAACAAGGTAAATTCATTTCAATTGAGTGCACGGACACTTACCCTACTGAATTGAGGTTGAGAAACAAGCAGAAAGGACACTAACACAACCACAAACCTTTTTTGTGAGAGCAAAAGAACGAAAAATAACAAAGTAACCCAACTTTCTGTTAACCATGTTTCAAGAAGTTAACGTATACTTTTTCTTTCCTATTCCCTTGAAGAACCAAAATGCCAACCATCCTTAGCATTCTTTGCGGAATTTTTGACGGGAAATGACATGCACTTATGTCTCTGCTATAAAACATTGTTTTGAGAGTGTTTGAAAATTTTCGTCTGGTAGGAATTCACTCTTCACTTCCTTCCTTTACGCATTTCGATGTAATGAGTTGCGCTGTTTATCTTGCTTTACAGACTCACCCGCGGTGGTTAGTCAATCCTCCCTCTTAGCGTCGGCTCCTGGCACGCCTGATTTGTTAGTTAACAGTCTGGAGTTGAAAAGAACACTAAGGAAATGGTCACATGACAAAGAAAAGGTAAAAGAAGACGGAATCATCGGTGATTGTTTTCTCGTTGATATTTGGTTTTCTCCTTCCCGGTCCTCCCAGGTGAACCCCAACTCCACCCGTTCGATAGCCTGGGCACTAGAGGGTTTTTTCGCGTCCGCGCGCGTGCGGCGGGAATCTTCCTCCGACGCCACTGGTCACAATAAAGATGTCAATAAAGACTTGACTCAAACTGGAAATCGCGCGTGCAATGTCTTTGGCACCCAGGGTACCCGTTCGATGCCAATGCTTTGTTAACATGTTTTAAAGCGTTAAAATATAGAAATTAAGTTTGCCATGAAAATAAAGGAGCGTGGCGTGACAAACCCACTAAAGACTCGGCGTCGGAGACTTACCGAGCACTATTCTGCAAGCAAGCCCACAGTTAATCGAATAGCAAATGGGCGGAATAGAAAAGCCTGAGAAGCATTAATAAATTTTCAAAATCGAAGGCTCCCAGGTGCGGATGCAAAAAAGTTAGAAAGGGTGGCGGGGGGGACTACACTTATCAGGTAAAGGTACTATTTATTTTACTTGGAATTCGTTAAAAATACGATAAAAATTCACAGAATTGGGTTTTGGGAGGGGGACGGGCTAGGCTCGGATTGCTCGGAATTAAAACATATCTTGCATTTTATTGTATCCCGATTGTAAGATGGTGGCTTGACAATGTTCACCTGAATGTTAATTAAACACCAAAGTGCTCGACATACTTCGCAAAGTTTGCTAACCATAATTGTGCGCAATGATCCGAAGGTGTTCATAGGAGTAGAAAGAAATTAGGAGCCCGACCGAAACGCGCGTAACTTTGTGATTTATGTTCTTATCAAGACAGTCGATTAGGTCAATTGTCTATCACAAAGGGAGTGATTAGCTGACGTTTTCAACGGTAGCCTTGAGAAGGTCGATAAAAAGCTTCGCTCTCTTTACAGCGGGATTATCAACCTAAACAATTCAGTTGATTAAAAATAAAACTTTCATGCCACTTCGTTTATTTGCCGACTATTCGTTAACTTAACGCATGTGATGGTAATATATCTCAACTTTGCAGTTTTCAGCCTTTCTCAGCAATCACCGATACCGTTCCACAAAACATAGCCGCTGGGAACGTTTCGCCCGAAACGTCGCCAGCGGCGAAGAGCGATGAGAAACGGATGTTTTCGCAGGCTACTCAAAACACAACTCTTAACTGTGGGGAAACCTGGTTGAATAATGCAGTTGCTCCGCGTTTTCCCAATTATTAACTTTTCCAAGGTCAAAACAGTAAATTGATTTTACTTTTTTTATGCTTTATTTTTAGGATGAAGAATTCCTCGAGCAGGAAGCCCAGTTTCTTAACAGACTTCAGAAGTCACATGACACCAGCAAGCACAAATCAAGCTTGCCTCTTAATTCAACAGTTTACTAATAGTTTGTTGCGTGAGTCTCCAGAGATCGTTACAGAGGTTAGCAGCACCTTTACGGCAATCCGCAAACTACAGAGAGGGCCATAAGATTTTTAATGTATCCGGCAACGATGAAAAACTAAAAGTTTGCAATTGCGTTTTGCATGAATGTGAACTCATAGTTCTTCGTGTTCAAAACAGCAAATAACGGGTCTTTACAGAATGAGCTTCAACGTCGACATTTTCTTGTAAATACCAGCGTGGTTTAGTATTATTTGTAATCTGTAATATTTAATTTAGAAAAGTACAAAATTTCTTTTTATAAAATAAAGCTAAAAAAATACATTTTTTAGCTATTTTTACAATATCAAAGAAAAGTGTGGCTGAAAAGGTGTTATTTTAATGCTTGAACGGTCACACTTAAGGATTGCTCATCAGCTAAAAGCTATAGAACCACCTTGTACAGCATAATCAACAGCACAATAGGGTTAAGCACTATTCCGTAGCTTTCATTGAAATAATCACACCACAGACTCGAATAAACAGCGTAATTATATTAACAGTCTACAGGAAAGTATTGCGTAGTAGGTGGTCATCTAGAGACTCGATAGCTTTCACGCGAATGCCACATCCTGTATAAATGTCGTGTTTGTTTGTTTGTAAGTTGGGCCATCTCTTTGTAAGGAAGGTTGTTTAAAAAAATGTTTTTTATGCTAATATAGCTGTTGAGGAAAATCAACTCTGATGCCCCATTTTGGTTCTTTGGTTTCTAAAATACGCAGTAAAACATTATACGCTAACAATTAATAAAGGCGTGAATAGAATATTATATTTGAAACAAAATTATTTGGGATAAAAAACACTGATGGAAAACTTATCTGGTTCTTGTGTTCGCTAGAAACTCGTAAAAATTAGACAAACAACAACACAAATGAACTTCCCTTTTGGTCATAGAAATTCGCCTCTTATGACGCTGCATAACTTTAATTAGGATCGTTGGTTATTAGAGCACTTTAAAAAGTGTTTACATTCTTTAAATTCTTTAAACCATAGTCTGAAATTTTTTTTTTTCGCTTTTAGGTAAGGAGGAAAGGGAGAAATGTTACCAATGATTTTTTATCTTTTGATTTAAAACTGGAGGCGTCCGGACTTCAACAGATCATGTTGAACAGCACGCGCGCGTAGACGTTTGCGAGTTTCAGACGTTATATAATTCCGAAGAAATGATAAATGAACATTACGTAGGTAATAATGGTGTAATACACGATGTATTGTCATTACTGGCTTGGATATTGATATCAGTGAAGTAGACAAGTTTATCCGAGTACACTGAGCTCGTCACTATTGACTCAGCAAGCTATTTTTAGATGTAAGGTGCGTTCACACGAATTCGGTTTAAGATTGTAATAATATTACTGCCTACGGGCATTCCATACATTCTAATCCGTCTAATGGATTCGGCTCCGGAAGTTTCAGACGTCAGAAACTGAAATCGGCTTTTTCCAAAAGGTTTCTGCTGAAAACCATCTCCTTCGTGCATACTATTTAGGATTTGACTGATCTTGCTGGATAGTTTTGATTAAAAGCAAAAATTCTCATTACGACGGGAATGGTTTTGCTGGTCAGTTCTGACAAATGGAAAGCGTCCTTAGTTTCAAGATTGCTGAGCTTTTGAATGAAATCCTTAAGTATGACCTTTATATTCGCTATTTTCCTGTCGTACTGGATGTAAATTTGGATTAAAGCTTCACTGGTTTGTTTGAAAAGCATTGTTAACCTTACATTTTATTGAAGTAGAATGTAGCTTGAACTGATGTAGGTAGTCATTAACCCGTTCACCCCTGAACTGCCCGTGCGGATCCACGTCCCCTCTACCGCTTGTGACGTCATCAGTTTTAAAGGTCAAGGACAACTTTGTAATCTATCTTGTTCAGGGGGAAGAGATCTTTCAAACCATACAAAAATTAGCATGATTCAGTCAAGGAGGCCGAAGAAAAAGGCAAAAAATCCATGCAGCGTTTACCCGAAAATCACCAAGGAAAACGTTTTCACTATCCACCTACCTTCCTTCCATCTAAAAGCTTCCCCAAAAACGTTTCACACCAGAATACAATCTAGTAAATGCACAGCAAAAGAAAAGAAACAAAAAGACGAGGCAAACTATAAAAGAGAAAGAAGAAGGAGGAGAGAAAGCGAAAAGTGTAAGACAAAACTGCTGTGTCACTTTTAATCCCAAAAAAACTCGAGAAATTTTGCAATCTGCGCAAGATGCCCGAACTAAAGAACAACCTCGTCCCCAGGGCGCTTTTCCCTCGCCCTGGGGACGAGGTTGTAAAGAAGTCAATCCCTAGGGAAATAGTTAATTTTGTCACATTGATATTCGAGGGAAACAAAATTATCTGTCTCCCGAGGAACCAGTCTTTCAGTGATTTGTTATAAAGCTGGAAATTTTGAAGGTGGAGATTCGTCAAACCTAGCTGTAACGGCGGTCGTCGGTCAACATTCGCTCGCTCAGAGCTTTTTGGCGGGAAACAGTTTGATTGTTAGATGTCATGTGACCTCGAAGTAACCAATGAGAGCGCGCGCTGTGGGAAGAAATTTCCATTAACCCTTTGACGCCCGAGATTTTTACTGTTTCGAGTGATTTTCTATATACAAACAATCCATAGGATTTCGTGACTCCGTTGTTGGGGTTACCATAGAAAGCGGTGCTGTTCTAAAAAACTGAAGACCCGAGTTTTCTGGAAACTTCGTTCTGACGAAGTCATTTTTGGTTCGTTGAGCTATAATAACGGCTGGGTTTGTGCGATTTTTGATAAGTTTACAGCTATTTTTTTCTTTAGTGGCTGCCTGATGAGCATCATTAAGCGTGACGGTAGCTAAGGGCCCACCTTCTCAAAGAAGCGAGTAAGGAGATGTACTTCGTTTGCGAAAGCCGGAAAAATGGCCGCTCCGAAACGAGGTAGCTTTGGGACTCGACTACTGACGAATTTCTTGACCTACCACGGCATATTTTGGAATTTGCGTCCACTGAAAATCACAACAAGTGCGAAATTTCCGTGGTAGGTCGAAGTGGCTGTAGACTTAGTACAGATAAGAAAAAAGTGGCCGTGAACGAACGCTGTCAAAAATTCAGCATGCAATGCAGTCGTGATGTTGAAAATCGAGGCAAGGGCAGGATGCACCGGAACAAAAGGCTGTGGCTCGACCCGGGAAACAAACAAGAACAAAAAGGTCTCTTCTAAGCTACAATCTTGGACAAAACTGTAGAGAAAATTGCATACTTGGGGGGCATTTTTTCTAAACTTCGTAGCCGACCGATTCTTCCCTCCCCCCCCGCCCTCCTCCCCTTGGAAGCAGTGTTGTTGGGTCTTCAAAAGAAAGCCGGATCCCTAAGCATTTGTAGGAAGCAAATTGAACTGGGGAAGGGGGTTTTCTTGCGCAAAGCCGTTGATTTGGAAATAGTTTTGAAATTGCGTTAGGTAGTGCACATTAATGAAACCATTTTCTCAAGTAGTTTTGTCCAGGATTGTAGAACAAGGACTGAATTTTACTGTGAATGTTGACTTCTGGTTTTGCAACGAAGATTTCTGTAAAAATCCTGAAGGCAAAAAGGGTGATTAGAAACGGTCATTTTTGTCCTTGTCCAAATTCAAAAGGTGATATTTTGCAAAAAGCGCTGACTTTTTTTGTTTAATGGATATCCCAATTTGAAGGACATTCTACTCAATGCTAGCAACTGACAGTTAAGGCAATGTTCGCGCGATTGAGAAAGTTGCAATGTTTAAAAGAATCTGGAGCAGAAGGCCTCTAAATGTTCAACAAACAAAATACCTTTTGTTTTAGGTAGTTTTGTTTTTTTATAGCCAAACCGTGACTAAGAAACTGCTCGACTAGCTTTAGAAGTCGTTCTTCGAGAAGACTTTCCTGGGAGCGAATGGGTGAAAATGACTGAAGAAAAAGAAGACACAGCTTGTGGTCAAATCTTTCAGCAAACCTCCAAAATTATGGAATTATATTGTAACTGTTTTTCCAATTAATGCTTAGGTCCCAAT
Source organism: Porites cylindrica (assembly GCA_964035525.1). Lineage (NCBI taxonomy): Eukaryota > Metazoa > Cnidaria > Anthozoa > Scleractinia > Poritidae > Porites > Porites cylindrica. The sequence continues at coordinate 34,760,320 of OZ037780.1, forward strand.
AAGCATTGGAAAAACTGTTACAATATAACTCCATAACAATTCAACAATTATCAAAACACGAGGTTTCTCTGTAGCTTCACTAACTGAAGCAGAGGGAGCCTGAAACTTTGCGAGCACATGCTACATATTACCTCCAAGCCAGTTTTAACCGGCATAGCCTTTAGCAGGCTCTCTAAGTGAAGGATAGGAAGAAACAGAGATAACGCGCGCACGCGTGTTGTGATGCGTCAGGATCTTTGACTAGCGGTAACCAGACAAACACTTAAGAAAGGAAGAATATTTAGTCAGATATTTTTATTGTATATAATGAAAATAGAATAATTTAGTTGGATTTTCGTTTGCGCCCGTTCAGGTAAAAGTAATTGTGTTTGTAACGCAGAATATTTTCGAGTTAAAATATTTCACATAAAATGTCAATATTGACCAATATTGGGTTGATTTTTTTAAATAAAATCTAGAAAGTGATATACTAGTTTCGGAACAAACCACAAAACAACAATTGCTATTTTCGTTCAACCTATTTAATCGCTATTTGCCGCCGGCTTCTTGGAGCTGGTTTCTTTTTAGTGAGACGGGAGTTTAGCCGTTGTTGAGCAAACTGCTTTCTTAGTCCTAGTTTCATTTTGGCTAACCCAATACCTAAAAGATATTTAGACTCTTTAATCTAAATTTAAAAAACCCAGGCGAGGAAACTGAAAGCTAGACTTCTTAAAAAATAAGCAGCCAGCTAGCTTTCCTGTTAAATAATATTAACTTCAAATATTTTAAGAATGTAAATGTAGTGCTATATACCAGGAGAGTTTGCTTCTGTAATATTTTTCTGTCTTCCACTAAGAAACCGCCAGGTCCGCCCAAGTATATTTGACATGAAAATAAAGAGTTATTTTGGTGCAAAGCGGAAAGTCTTTAAAAAAAAGCACGTGTAAGATTGAAGGATTCTGTCTTCATCGGCTACTGTAAGGACGGTCTTATCAATTATCACTGTATCATTAAATAAATTGCAATTCCAGGAAAACGACTTGGGATGTTTTTAGATAGTCTGGATAGTTCAGTCTTTTTGTGTTTGTTTTGTCGTTTTCGACTGAACTATTTAAAACAACAACAACAAAAACAACAACAAAATTCGGTCACTAATAACGAAAGGTGTTTTCTGTCCTATATTTCTGCGGTTAATTTAACGAATGAACCAGCAAATGTTAAATTGTCTTTCGTCTATTTTTGCTTTCTTGAACGATTACACCTGCAATCAACCACATTCAATTAATAAAGTCACACTCCCATACAAATAATGCTCTTTTATTTTTACACAGTCTAAACCTAAGACAACCACCTAACGATACCGAAACGATCAATCTCATAAAGTAATCTGCTGAACGGGTGTGTGATATATAGTAATCACAGATAAGTTGATTACTGATATCTATTTTTTTATTATCGTTATTTTTTTCAGGTCTTGTTTTTTTGAAAGGGATGACAGGCTTGTTTGGATGCTGTCATTGCGCCAAAATAAAAAAATAATGATAGAAATAAATAATAAATATCTCCGTGAGAACAGTACAACGGTTCCTTTTAAGTGGACAGTGATTGTTCGGCTCATTTCACCAGAGAGGTGCACATTAAAACGAATTCGCAGCAATTGCAAAGGGTCTAAGTTTGTAAAAAGAGGGAAAATACAGAAAAACTAATTATAAATTTCTGAAGCTTTGACGGCGTCCGGCACCAAGCTAATCCAGTGCAGAACGATGAATATGAGTGGTGTCCGAAATCTAATATACAGTAATTAGGGCGCTTTAGCTACCTGCGACAACTGATATGTCCGTTGGCTGCCCAATACGGGCTTCATTTGTTTATCCGTTCTTTCATTTCACCGAAATCATTGTTACACTTTTTCACCCATATAACTTCATTTGATCACGTTCGTCTCATAGAAAGGAATCCTCGAAAGCAGTTTGTTTCATAACAACAAAGGAAGTCGAGCCAGTTTTACCATCTGTGCACGTGTGAAATATTCAGTTGTGCTTATCGTTTTTCACGAACCTTCTTAATATTAGTCATCTGTTTGAATACGGTTTCCTAAAAAAACCTTTATCACTCGATTCTTTTGAGAGGTCACGATTTCCAACCCTTAATTTGGTTATTATAAACGTTTTTTACCTTTTTGGCAAATTCTTAACCTTAAATTCAGACGATCAGTATGTTTCTCTCTGTCCCTCTGTTTTTCTTTTTTCAAAACTTGCATCTCGCTGAATTTCACAATCCCTTTCACATATCTTCAAGGACCGCGGATTGTCGCCGTTTTTTGACCATTTCTTAAATCATTATGTCTAAGAACACAACAACCCGACCATGGAAAACTTCGCCTAGTATATTGACTAAACACACATACAGGGTGTGTTCCTTTCGGCGAATCCAAAAACGGATTTTTGATCCTAGATTTGCCAGATTTCGCGGTCGAAAGGAACGCGAAATCCGAAATTGGATTTGTAACCTTGGTAACCTTTCGCCAAAGCGTGCAGTATGCACGACATCCTCCCCAAAAATGACGTGTTTTCTACTGTTTGACAAATTATGCGATTATACCGTGCAGAATTTAGTGGTCGGCAGTTCGAATAGCGACGATGGAACATATAAAACAGACAAAGAAAGAAGCGCATTAAAATTGAAAATTATCTAAAGAATGTCGGCCAGTTTGATCCAGTTCCATAGCTCGGATTTTTTTATGTAGCACGATCGAGTGCCTGTCGCGTCTACAAGCGAGTTTGTAATTAGATAGCAGTTCATTTGTTACTTTTACTTATTTCTGATTTCAAGCAATCTTTAGAGACAAGTGGTTAGTATATGGATATTTTAATGTACCTGGAACAATCTTCTAGTGTTTTCAGATGTTTTGCGGCAAATGACAGCAACGAGGAAACTCTACGACCTCTATGGGAATACTTCAACTGGAAAAACCGCTGGATCATCTGACTAATTTCGGATCCACTGTGAATGGAACAGCGTAGATCACTAATCCGTTAATCTGGATTTGGATTCTTCGGATTTCAAATCCAATGAATCCTTTTTCAAAAAGGATTCACCAGATCAAAAATCCGGATTTGGATTTGCCGAAAGGAACGCGAAATCCGTTCTTAGATTTAAAATCCGTTTTTGGATTCACCGAAAGGAACGCACCCACACACTGCACGTGGCTGAAACTTTAGTTAAAACGGAAATCTCTATTAAAAAGGCACGGTAAATTACATATCCTTCATTATATTAAGAATGTCTAATTTTGAACTAAGCCAGAACTGAACCTTTCCTTTTGGGGGCTACTTTTGAAAACCCTTCGAAAGCTTTTAACAAGAAAAATTAAGAGCAAGGGAGTGTTCATTTTTTATTCTTTGGGAGGAGGAGGGGCGGTATTTTTTTACGGCTCCTCTTTCGGCATCTTTAACTCCCCCCCCCCTCGGGCAACGTCAAAACTTATATGACCCCCCCCCCCCCCCCCCCCATCCTTCATATAACTGGTAGTGAGCTTTCATGAATGTATACATCTTATGGAAGGGGATGTTTGATGGCATTTCAATGAACTTCCTGATAAAATAGCCGTTATAGCATTTGGGTCGAAGTGACGTGAGAAAACTTTCATGAACCTCACTTAATATCTTGAAACTCCAATGAACCCAAAGGAAGTACCTCAAACTTTTCTCCCTACCCCGTTACGATTTAGTCGCCCCAACCCCCTCCCCCGAGGATAAATAAAGGACTTCGACGTTTTGATGTTTCCAACATCATTTGATCAAGAACCAAAAATCGTTCAAATTACACATTGCAGATTTGAGTTTGCAGGCCGACGACTTTTACTTCATGTTTTGATGAGCCAGGCAACAGTGACTGCATTCTTATTTATTCATGGTAATTTCTTTCCATTCCTACCGCAGCTACCATATTCCTAACGTTGAAACTGGTGCAATACGATGTTTGGCCGGGCATAGCTTTTTCCAGGCCTACACGGTCCGTTCCAAACGGATAAACTGTGCGAAACTGAGGATCTATGCCAGCCCTGTTTTTGACTGTTTTTGCGTGAGCTTCCATGGCTAACTCATTGACTTCCTTATCAGAGTATACGTATTATCGAGAGTAAACATCACTGGGTCTGATGGTACAAAATTTCAATTTCGTTCCGTTTTTGCTGAAATCAGTTAATTATTAGTTGCAATATATAATACTGCTCTTACCAAATGGTTATTGACTTCAAGTAAAACATTTGCTATGGGTCAAAATCTTGTTGGTCCCTTATTGTCATTTCGATAACCGTGAGAAAGATGTTATCCGATCTCTTCAATTACATGAAGTATATGTATTGATGTCGTGATATATGGGTTCTACGTGATATTTACGTCTATATTACTTGAAAAACCTCTTATTTCTTTCCCATTGAATCGATGTGGAATTTTCTTTTAAGTTATAAAAGATCTTTGAAACTTTTGAGTCATTTGCTGAGATCTTGTTTAGTTGGTAACCATAAGAGACACTAGTTTTTTTCCTTAGTTTGATAAGTAGTTCCTATCTTTCCTCAAACACAGCGAAAACTCAACAAATTTTCTGTTCAGTTATTTTGGGAGGAGTAAACTGTTAGTACGGTTGAATGAATGTGACTGCACGTATTTAGAAACAAAGATTTCAAATATAGGCTGCCGGTTATGTCCAAAGACCTATATTTTAGTTAAAATTAAACCTGTTAGCTATAAACAACTAATAAGATAATTACAGTATACTCCACACACGAAGCCCTCTTGTTTGTCTTACCTTCTGTAAGATTCAGAAAAATTTCGGCCAATTGATACGTACGAAGTAAACTTAGAAAAATGCTGAAAATAAATTTTTCAGAGAGCAGTCAGTTTAGCATGACTGGTTTATCAAAAGAAAAGGATAAATTTAAGTGTTCTTAAAATGTGATCATGGGTCTGTAATTTCATTTTACTTTCTGAGCTGTTAAAGCTTATATTTTTCCGCTTTTGTCACTAGACCATGAAAAGGTCCCGCGATCAAGCCGGCAATATTACCTTGTCTTTTTTGTCCGAAGGGCGAATTAAAAAGTCTGCCGTATATGAATTCTCTTGTGCTGTTCTTTGTTCAAGCTCTTTTCTTCATACTGTTCCATTTTGGTTCTAAAGCATCCACTCATTCACCATAAAAATATTTTAATTCAACTCGGTTTTTGTGTAGATTAAGTGAGCTTATTGTAGATCAGTAGAACAATTTAATTACCTGTAACGATATGGCGGAACACAATCTTACGTCTAGGAATACACAAATTATCGAGGAAGGATAACTTGATACATGTCGAATGAAAATTGGCAGACTTCCTTCCCTAGATAGCCGTTAACATCAATGATAAAGCTTCATTTTCACAATCCGAGCTGAGGGTCCTGAGGGAAAAACAAGCTATTTTTGTCGGCATCGGCTTCCTTTTCATTCTGTCGGTATTAACGGATGTAGTTGCTTAGCAGTTATCATAGTTTTCTTTCTTTTACTTTCCATGCAAACACAGCTATATGAATACGTGAAGAAGTGTTCAGAATAGTTCTCTCAACATGCTCCGGGCTTCAGTGAAAATCTCTCCAACTGATATGACCATCTTTGGCTGGCTTAAAGTGGTGAGGAGACCTGTTTGACAGAAAGGCTTTGATAGAAACAAATATCAACGTAAAATGAAATGTTGCAACTACTCCCACAGCAGTAATTAAGCTAGCCCGTTGACCTCCACCTTTTTGAGGCGGTTTCCGAGTCGGTTTGTTTGATTGAGCTGTTGCAAACTCAGGGTTGTTCAACTCTCTATGAATTTATGATGGCCTACTTTATTGTAACAACTGAATAGCATAAAAGTTACTTTTATAAAGTGGTGCTTTCCTGTACCACTGTTTGTTTTATCAAAAATTCTTATCTTCTTTAAAAGTGGAATATTTGGCCAAGAATTTAAGCCGGATATTTTAGACAGAACTGTGGAAAAAGGTCTTTTAGCCTGCGTTTAAAACTTATATTGATTGAATGCCTTTCTTACCTAGCCAGCTTTTTCTCGACCATCGAATGAGGCCAACAAAACCTTGAGTCAGAATACAAAAATTATTCCACCTCTTGAAACAGTGGAAAAGGCTTTTATAAATTCTGTATTCAGTCCCGAGGTGTCCCGCGCGGGATTGAATGCCAGACATACTTCATTAGCAATCATTTAGCAGTCATTTAGCTGGTATGAATTATTCTTTTGTACTCTCGAGACTATAAACACCATTGAAAATGTTATTGTGATGTGACTGCGGCTAAGCAAGTCTGCAGACGGATTTCTTATCTTTTAGTATTCATTTCGCGTGGCTTTTCGAGCTTGCAGATGCCGAAGTTGATAAGCAGGGCAACCGTTCACCCCTGTAGTGCGTGTTAATGGATCGCTACACAAATCACCACAGTTCATGTTATAAAAACCTTGCAACAATATTCGATATTGATTACGTTAAAGCCTTTGTACAGCTCTTCACAAATTAGTATTTAACCTAACCATCTTTAGGCACCTTTTAATCGAAAACAATGTCTTTCAGATCAGTTATTAGATATAAAGTTTAGCATACGAAAGGACGGTCTGAAAGGAAAGCAATAGCTGGCTCAGTTTATATCAAAATTACCCCATACTCCCAGACCACTACTTTTAAGCGCGTTTTGGAGCGGAAATATTCTGCTCATTTGAACAGTTTCGTGACATATTTAGCATAGCGGTTTTCAAGATGTTACAGTTTTCCCGCAATATTATTAATCCACCGCTCTTTCAAGTTTCAGAGCCGAGGGGGGATGGAATGTATTGGGTTTGCCCTCTTTATATGTATACACTCACCAACTTGTTAGCGCTTCCGGCCATCGAATCCCGTCGCTTGCATATAGATGGCTTTCTTTTCGTATCGGCTTCCGCAGAAAAAATTTTGAGATTACAAAACATTTGTTTTTCTTTGTTTGAATAAAAAGTCCGGAAATTGGAAAGGAAATTTCCTTCAAACTTAGCCTGTCTCCCACATGCAGTTTTGTCTTATCGCTCATTGGCAAGAACGAAACCCCTCTGCGATTTCACACTTGATTAACCCCGATCCAATTTGCATTTCGCACGTTCAATCATCTGCGGTTTGGGAGTGTGAACGCGTGACTTTGCGCTGATAAATCGGTGATATGATTTAATCTCGTCGTATGTATATCAACTTGGCTTGAGTCCCAATCGTTTAGTACTGTCACTGACCGTGATCAAGTAACATTAGAAGACTGTGTTTGCAGGATCCCCAGTTTTTCACAGCGGATCAAAGCTTCGAAGAGGCGACATGGATCGCTTTTCGGCGTTTTTTCTATTATTGATGTTTGTTTTAGCAATGTCTCTGTTCCCGATGGTCTTAACAAAACGACAGTGTCCGAAAGCTTGCAGAACATATATATCCAGTGAAGTTGAAGTGAAAGTCAGCAAAGCATTGCGGGTAAATAGTGAATCTCTTTTTCTGCTCCTAACTTTTATTCGTTAATTTTATAACGTTTATGATTTTTCTTTTAATTAGAGCGCGTTCATTGTTTTTGTTGATCGGCGGATGATAAATGTTTAAGAGTTAATGCGTTACTATGAGTACTGTTAAGTTCATTACATAATTATAAAGTCTTTATGTAGGTAGTTTCATGAGGTATGTACGTTGAAAAATTATCCTTGTTACCGAAAGACGCCCTTACAAGGATAAGTGACTTCTTTCGTCATTTTAGTTGATAAACAACTTTCCCCAAGGATTTCTGCCTGACTGCTTACTTCTTGCTTGCTTTGTGTAAGAAATACTCTCGCATTGTACTCTTTCTCTCTCTCTCGGCTCTCGCCTTTCAGATTTGTTAGACAAAATCATTAACTCCTCTAGCGAAAATTCGCACATTTTCAAGTAGGAGGTTATTGCATGTCTGTTTATTCAACGTATTTATTTAAGTCGCTCGTTTTTGATGGGTCCTGCTCGATCGCATGCAAATTGCAGGTTATGAAATCACAGAATTAAACATTGTTAAGACAACCATTGTCACCAAGCACTGATAAGAAATGTCAGCAAGATCTGATGAAAATTGCCAAGAGAAAGAGAGAGAGGAAGAACGCTTGTCTACAAGACATGTCCTACTTCCCTCTATAACCAAAACATTGAAGACCCAATCACAGAGGGGAGAGAGTAAACTCTTGCCATTTTCGTTAGATTGCAAAAACAGACAACTTGGATGCCATCCCAGAGAATAATAGTGGTTTTCTAGAAATTCTAGTCGTTTTCCTATTCAAAACTGCTAACCGCAGAGAAATCGTAGTCACTACGTTGAAACACAAGAGGGGAATGAATATGTTTATTACACAGACGATATCTGTGAGACGCATTTGCGAAAGATTTGCGGGTATCTTTTTAATCCCCCGATCTTTAATTTTACCAAGCAATAACTGAAGTCATACCCCCTGTGACAGCAGTTGTGCCCGGAGGCTGTTGTTTTTGTTCACATCTTATTTTGCTTCCCTTTACAGTTTCCATCTTATTAACTATATTCCGCCTCCCTTACGCTCGCGGTGTCCTCGTGACGTTAATATTATCAAAACAAGAATAAAAGAACAAAGACATTAATTTTCTTGGCGGAAGACCTGTCAAAATTTCCGTTTCAACTGCAGAGACATGCTTTAGTGAGCAAGCTAAAGGAACGGTGCTAAAGCACTAAATTTATTTCCTCAAACGTTAATCAGGCCAATTTTGGCTTATGGCTATTCCTTGATAGGCCCGCGGAACTCATATGGTCGCTATATTGCGGGCAATGCTTTAAATAGCAAATGCAGAAAAGTTGTAAACAAGCCGGCAATATATTTATCAGAGCAGAGTTGAGTATTTGACATTATTAATTAGCTCTTTAAGCATTGTTGATAGTGCTCACAAAACTTTATCTTCTGTCAGGGTGTGGCCATTCCACGCCTGTTCATTCATATGCAAGAGTCAGTTTAAACAACTTGACCATATTTCCTTTTTTGGCTGAGCCTTGAAAAGTATACAAATCGCTCGTGACCTAGCCTAATTTCTAAGGTGAAACCTAATTTGAACTTCGGAGAAAACACCAAGAAACCGTAACAGTTCAATTAAATGTGTCGCTTTTATCTCGCTTTACGTGGAAAAACTTACGTATTAGAGCCAACATCTGCGTTGATTTTATTTACCCAGAAAAACTTCGTCAAGTGACAAGAATAACAAAAAGCTAGGATGGAAGGGCCAGGGTGATTGGATACACTTTTCAGTTTTGTTACGCAAGAGCATAGTAGAACCGGGTAGCAGTGCAGTGGTAAAACTCTCAGATTAACTTGGATTTTTCTAACTTTTGATTCAAACCAAGACAATATGTCGAAAGTGGTAATATTAAGACAAAGTCCCCCTTGCTCTCTTGACTTAAAACTTACCATTTGACCATTTGTTTAGAGTGCTTGCAAACTGGTCACGGTAGCCGGTTTAGGTTGAGTCTCTGAACATGAACATCTCTAAATTTGAAATTGTTGAGCTACCGTGAGATGAAATGCATTTGGGATGCATGAAATGAATCGTAAGCGAGAACGACATCGAGCAAAATGAAATTTAAAAACAGGAAAATGAGATTTGTATTCGCCTTGTTTTTAAGCCTAAAGGCAATCTTAACAGCATGATTATAACAAATGACGCCATTGTCTGTTCTTCAATTTCTATTTCAGAGCAATAGTAAAGGAATCCGTGGACCAAGAGGCAAGAGGGTGAGGTTTTAATTAAAGCATATTATGCCGAAGTTTCGTTGGTTACTTTACAGCAACCCTAGTAACTCCCACTTGGCTGAATTCGAAAAGTACGGGTGGCTTCCAATACATGCATTAATGTTGGCCTAGGGCGTGCTAACCGCGTTAATGCCAAGGTTAAGCACTGTTAATGTAGCCAGGCATCCTGAATGACAATTTCATGTAAGCGTTATTTTATATAAGTTCTGTTAATTTGTTTCAAGGTTGATAGAACCTCGGTTCAAGCATGATAAGAAAAGGTCATGTAAAACGTGAAATATCGAGCGCTGCGTGCCTCTTAGACAAACTCAATAGAACATGAAAAACTTACTGACTTCATAACTTTTTGCAAAGTTTAGATTTTTAATAGTTTATCAAGACACGTAACGCTCTAACAATCCGCTATGGGTAAATGTCTTGACAAAAACATAAGAACTTCACTAAGAGATGCCTATAAAATTTTAAAAAATTAAACTTCATTGACTTTTAATAATTGTTTTTTGCTTTCATTGTCAGGGAATACCGGGACCAATTGGCCCTCAGGTAACCGAATAATCATCATTCATTGCTCAACACTAACCTACTTGCAAACATTAAGAAGAAACACTCTAACTATTGCAAAAGCTATAACTAAAGGCTTGAGAGTAATGCTAGCGAATTTAAAAGAAAAGCTCCCAAGTACAGACTTCTGTTTCATCTCTTGTATTTAAATGTGTTGTACTGGTGTACATGGCGACCCTAAAGCCAAGAGTTCAATGATGTTTCCGTTCATCTTATCGACTGTTGAACAAGAATCACGATTTTAGTATACTTTTCAGACTATTCTCGTTTCCAATACATTCTCGTTTGATATCTGTGGCAGATAAGAGTCGTATGTCATGGGTAGGCAGGTAGACAGTGTGATAATGACTAATGTATCAACTCTTTTCTTTATAGGGTTTGTCAGGTCCCCGTGGGGAGCAGGGTCCGGTTGGTTCTCCAGGACCAAGAGTAAGTATATCTTCTTGAATGAAAATGTCTCTGTTTGTTTGTTTTTATTTTTTAACTATGGCAACACCAGGTGGAGTGGGGGAGGTTATTTTTAAGGGTTTGTGAAACTCGTCTTTCAATTCCTCAATTAGTTCTTACAGCCAAAAAAAATTGCACTCAGAAATGGTACTTAAATTAAGATTTGAGCGTAATCCATTGTTATTAGGATTTACCGTTTCTTCAGTTTGCAATGGGTAGTTTATGTCTAAGAGTTTGTACACGATATTGATTGACAGTCTGTTCTGATTTTCGTCCTAGGGTGAACCCGGCCCAGCCTTATCCCTTCCTAAATGTGAGCCAGGAGAATACCTCACTTCTGACGGAAAGAAATTAATATGTGTTAAATTTGGTAAGTTATATATAATCTTTTTTCGTACTTCAATCCTGCTATAGTAATGGTGACATAGGTTGTTATATTGTCAATAGTAGTTCTTTAATTGCTTTGAATCAAAAATACAGTGAATCGGTTTTATTACACGTAACCCGACTTGACGTAAATAAGCCCTAATTACTGTACCCCAAGTTTTCCGTGCCACTTCAGTGGAGTCAATACTATATAAGCCTAATTTTGTATCGGCTCAGTGACGTTAAGTGAACAATTTCGCATAAAAAACTTCAATTTATTTCTGTTTGTTCGGACGTGTTAATTTTAACATGCACTGTTTTTACATCAGGGGGGTCAACTTACGGGTTCCTGTTCACACTTAACAACGTTCAAGTATCATGTTTTAATACGCTCTAAGGGCCCACTTGGCCTATTCCTTCTTTCCTTTACAAGCACAATGTACAAGATACATAATAGGTTTAAAGTGCATGTGTACAAAATAAAAAGATAATCAATGAGGACAAATTATATAGTGCGCCGTAGTAATTCTTGAGTGGAAGAATGCTTTTCAGTTGGCCATTCTGGGTTATTTTAGATACTTCAAGTAACTCACACACTGATTCAGTGGGCATCGGTTATTGACGACTTCTTAGTTTTACAACTAGAAAATTCTGATTAATCCGGGGATTAATCTCGGCCTATCAATTAGCCTACGTTTAATGCTTGACTATAATCTTAATTAGTATTTTTCCTCCCCCATTAGCCCTATTTCAATGTGAGTGGTCAAACATTAAAAGAGATCGGAACTTACGTAGTTCTTTGAAGATTCTTAACTGCATTTTTAATATCTCTTGTTAGCAAATGATAAAACCAGTAAACTTGAGGAAAACTAAAAAAAATGTTCCTTTTAAAATTATCCTTTTTTCCAGGAAAAGAAGTCTGCAATGCTGTATCAACATGCGAAGGTACTTTTATATCGTAGATCATTACAGTGCATATCTTTGAACAGCAAATAATATTAAGTGTTTTCTTTGTTCCGGATGATCATAACGTAACTAAGTCTTCATTTATTTTTTGCTAATTGACATTAATTAGGATTTATGATAGTAACATGATGGGGCAAATTGTGACGCATTTTATACGTTATTTCTTAGGTCGTCCAGCACCGCCAACGCCCAAATTAGTCACAAGTAAGAGGAAGTTTCTTGTGTAATCACTAAAAATACACGTATCTGACACGCAGATACATGCACTGACGTTATATTTGCGTAAGATTACTGAAGTAAAATACGGTTAACTTCTGGGGTTTTGTTAATGGTTAAAAAGCTTCATAAAAGCTCATCTGCCCTAAATAGCAACGTACGTACGATAACCCATTACACATCTGAGGTCTTAATTTTGAAAACAATTGACAAGTCTCGATTTTTATGCTTTATATTAAAACTTATTTCGACTAAACTGCAATGCAGGATTAAGATCATAAATTCCCTTTTTAGATATTAACTAGCTAGACAGAAGTGCAGTCTTCGAGAAGCAACGCCAAAACGACATTATACTGTTGTATCTTTCATATTCCAAACCAATTTTTTAGTCCTTTAAGAGTTGGTAATAGAAACGAAGGCAATGCTCCTTCTTATTTTTCCTGATTTGCAGTGTGTTTGTTTCTAGACTTTCATAGTTTTTCCAGAAAACAGTTATCGCTTTGTAAACACTGTAAATTCTTGGCTTTGTGGTCGAATGAGTTTTCTTGCTGAAGTTTCTAGGAACATACAATCGACGATAATTGTGAACACTTCACTGAGTCAATTAAAAAACTTAAGATTGCGGTCAGATAATGAACGCTTTTTAACCTTTCTTCCAGCGTAAATTTTGTTTTCTTACCAGCCCAAGAATATTCTAGCTCACTTTTTTGCCAAGATGGAAAATCAGAACTTACTTAGTCTTGCACTTAACCACCCACGCCTTAGCTGTGAACGACGTAACCATAAAAATAAAGACATGGTTTTTTGCGTTAAAGTTTCTTGATTTTCAAACAAAGTTCATGCTTCTCATAATAACCTCACTGATTTTTTTAAAGAAAAAAAACTGGGTGGACAAAAGCGACCTTTGTCTGTTTATGATCTGTATATGTATATTTATTTTGAAACGATGACTGACGCCTTTGTTTTGCCCTTGGCAGCAACAACACCCACCACGCTTCCAGTGAAAGGTAAATGCCTGGGACCGATGTATTTTAAGATACCATCATCTAAACGAGCATTTTGAGGGTGGCAGTAGCCTGAGATCATGCCCCCCCCCTATTATCCCTTTAAGTCTCTCTCGAGCCAAAGAAACAAAGAAGCAAAAAAAAAAAAACGCCTGATCTCAGGTTCGGGTGGCAGCGGCTGAGGCATCCTTGTAGCCAAGCAGTTAGAGCCCTGGACTTGTAATCCGGATCTTCGGCTCGAGGCCCGATTTCAAGTCCCATCCTGACGGCTAGCTGGAGTTGTTCTCGGTAGTCCTCAGCTCAAATCCTTGGCCAACGCTTGTGAATAGCCAACTGGGTCCGATCGTCTCCTACCATGGGACTCTTAACATCGTTATTTTCCATTTAAATCTTTCTGTTTCATTATCGCTGAAAAGTCTCATAGGGCAGGGAGAGGATAATTAAGTATTTATTAAATATTACTATTATCATCTCATTTCTCAATACTCGTACAAATATAATTGGTAGTTGCCAAAACAACAGACAATATAAATAGTGGGATGTAAGTGCGTTTTTTTTTAAAAGATTTAAAAGTTTCGTCTGAGCTTCTGGAATATTGTACTAAACGATTTTAACAGCCGGCCATGTGGGCAACGCTGGGTTCTAGTTATGTTACAGCCTATTCAGTATCACCAATTACCTATTTTCTGTTTCAAACAGAATACGTGAACATGACACAGTTCATGAAGAAATACATGATTCAAACACTGTACATGGACGCGTGGGACCTGGGTACGTTTTACATTGGAGACCAGCTTTTCCTTGGAGTGTCGCAGTTGGGAGGAAAGAGCTTTGTTATCTACAAATGGGACAGCGGGAATAGGTATACAAAGGATTTAAAACATTTTCTTTGCTTCAAGTGCTGACCTTCTTACAGTAATTTTAGCCGAAATCTCGAGAGCTGAAAGGATCACTACCTAAGTCTAGCCTGCTTAACGGGCGTTATTTTTTCGCGTTTTTCAGGCGAGCGAAGTTAAGCGCGAAACGAGCGAAGAGCGCCAGACAGACACGCCTATCTCGCGCGTGTCTGGCGCTACTCGCTCGCTTCGCGCTTGCCTTCGCTCGCCTGAAAAACGCAAAAAAAAATTACGCCTGTTATGCAGGTTAACCTAAGCCTTTTTTTCTTTTAAACTTATGTTAGTTGTTAAGTTAAACTTTACTGAGGGCATTTTCGGTCCAGCTATAAATTCTTCACGAAATCTTCTCATCTTTACAATTTTTAGTGGCTTTATTAATCTCGGCTTAAACCTTGCTTAAGGAGGACACTTAACAGTTTTGACAATGGCAACTTGATTCGATCTTCGTTGTAACAGTCGAATTACTTACGGAATAAACTTGACCTTAAACGTTCAAACTTAATAATTATCTCAGTGTTTAGGCTGTGCCAATTTCATGTGCCACATTTTGTGTTCTTTACTGTTTGTATTACACTCAACATATACATAAAGTGAAAAGAAATGTCCTTTCTTATATTCAGCGACAAATCGTCGGATCAGGACCCCAGTTACAGCCCGTGAGTGTTCATCCATACTTTTAATAAAGCACCTAATTCCACGTAATAATGCACCCAGGCACATGCACCATCCCAGAACTAACCGCTCTCGTCACACATGGGGATCATCGTTCTTCATCTTTGTTGCACTGGTGATGGTCTTGCATTGTAAGCAGTAATGTTGCATGTTCTTAAAGTAATCTATGTTCTGCTGCTCTGTGTTTACCTTAAATCTCGTTTACCCCGCGCCATAAGAGAAGCTGCATGCAGACCCTTGGCTTTGTTGTCCAGGAGTTTTAAATGTGCTCTCGTTTTTGTTATGTTTGTGACGGAAGTTATTCCGCTTACCTTAAAAGTGAATGAACAAGGGATATAGTGCTGCTATCGATTAAAGGTGAACAATTTCAAGTTGGCTGTTCTTTAGGCAGCGACTCTTTCGCACTTCCTTATCTCTAATCTCTGCTGGTGTCAAATCTACACCATGCTTCTAGTTTCTGTTCTATAAATCATCATAAATAAAATGGTTTTATGGAGCGGTGATAGAGTGAAAGATGTAATGTTTTGTTCATTAACTAAATTGACAAGGAATATTGGCCGCCGTTCATGATAAAGTCGAATCCCTCAGGCGTGATTCGCCGAAGCTAAGCCCGGCTACTATCGTCGTCTCTTCAATCCCTTATTGGCAATAATTTTGATAGACAAAACACACGGATTCAGACCTCCAGTTTTACGGCAACAGTCGGTAGTGTTAAAAAAATGAGAAAGAGATGAAACTTGCAAGAATTAATAAGAACTTTAAGATGTTACAGACGCGCACCACCCGGTCCCATCCTCAGTGATAACAGCAATGTAGGCTCTATTTACGTTTTGCTAAGTAAGTGAATTTTCGAAAGGCCAGGCGAAACGAAAAGTAGCGACGTAAACGTCGGTACGGTGGATCCCTAAAATTTTTTGTTTTCTAATTATCGTACCCTGACCGAATGTTACGTTGTCAGATGAATATACTATTACAGTAGCTACAAGACATCCTCTTGCCGTGCTGTATTTGAGCTCATGTACTACTTTCGTTTTATGATGTCCTTCAGTGATTACTCATGTACGTGTTGAGGACACCAGCGCTTGAGATCCTTTTGTTTGTTCGGAGTAATATTTTTGGATTTTTTTGTAATACTTGTGGTAAGAGTTTTACTAATTTACATTGTGTGTAACAATCTCATTCCCATAATTCTGAATCAGATGTATTTAAGATGCCTAAGATTAAATTAAACAATAATCATTTAAACTTTTTCAAGCGTCGATGTAGAGCTGAATGTAGTCTAAAAATTCTTTCCAAATTCTTCATGATAGCCGAATCTAAAAGTAAAAGTGTTAAATAATCCCATGAAGCATGTATTTATGAAAAATTAAACTTTTTTAAAATAAAAATTAGTCAAAAGTAACTGATCTGGATACAATCAAACAAGACCTTGAACAACGCAGGATCTCCAGGCTAAGTTAGGAATAAACTCTAGGAGCTCGTGAAAAAACTTAAAAAAAGACGGTAAATTATTAAGAGCTTATCGAAAGACAGATCAATTCCACCGCATGGAAAAAATGCTGGTATACATTGAGCAAGTTTTCTCTTTTGGTGAAAGAGGTAGCTATTCTGTACGCTAGTCGATCTCTCTCGTAATAACTCCTATTCTGTGAACTTCCTTGAAAAACGAATATCTTTATCACTGAATAAGTTGTTACACTTCAGGCTGAAACTTTGTTAAGGTAGATCCCTTTTGAATGTATCCTGCTCCCAACCAGGTTAAATCGTTATTCTTCACAACTTTGCCAGAAGTGCGCTCTCTTCTAATTAATCTGAAGAGCTTATTGAATGTATTTCTGTCGCACTTGTTGTCTTAATTTTGGATGTTTTTCTTCTACTTGCATGCTGGAGCTAGTGTTTTCCGCTCCTAATTCCCCATGTTGAGCTCTTAGCTTTGGGCAGCATGTTAATCTTTCAGCCGTAGAGTGAATCAACATGTGAATTCTCCTAAATATAAAGACATAGGAATTACCTCTGCTTTATTCTCGTGCTCTCTTACATCATTTTAAGGAGAAATTGAATGTTGATCGTTAGCACTAGGGCTGAAAGGTTTAATCTTAAGCACGATATCTTAGCATTAGATGAGAACACAGCACGTAGGATATACGAAGATATTTTAAGGATATTTGTAGATAGTTTGGGGGGAAAAAAAACAGATAATCCGCATATTACTATATAACCGTTGTTGACGTTGAATGCCCAAATGTGATGCCGGAAAACAAGTTAATGATGTTAATTTTGGTTCTTCTTATAAGAGTCAAGTTCTTATCAGAAAAACGTAAAAAAGAAGTTACGAGACCAAACCGTTTTTGTTCTATTCATCACTGTGCTTTAATTTGGGGCATTTGATAGCTCTTTAGTATCTTGTATCAGGCTCGCGTTGTATTTTTCACTTCATTAAAGAATTTCAGTCAATTCTGAAATTTAGAAGTGTTTGGCCTCTTTCTCGGCCGACCACAGTGTTCTGAGTTGAGGCCTGATGTCATACGTAAACGAACCTCCGATGATCAGGGCCATAAATGTTAGTGGCTTTGTAAAATCGTTTTTTTTTTCTTTATTTTTTATCTTTCCAGATTCCGTAGTTTTCAAGTGCTCAAAGTACCATTTGCAAGAAAATGGCGGCAGTTCACCATCGGAAAAGACGTATATTTTGCCGTGGCGAGCAACTCTCGTTCGCACGACTCACCCGTATTCAAATGGAACGGAAACTTATTTACTCCATTCCAAACGCTGTCCACAGTGAAGGCGTTCGATGTTGAGCCATTTAAAATTGGCCAAGACACGTATCTTGCTGTGGCTATTTACTATGGGCGTAGTTCGCACATCTTTAAGTGGGATGGAGAAAGGTTTGTGAAACTCCAGGATATCGCAGCCGTTGGAGCGGATGTAGAACATTTCAAAATTAATGGATCAACGTATTTGGCATTAACAGGTACACTGTCTGACATTTTTTAACAATTATTGGAGGTTAGGAATCAAATGTGTCTTTACTAACATCACTCCTCCATTCAATATCGAATTTAATTTAATTGATCTCAAAGATAATTTTTAGACTCCTGTTTTCTTTTAACTTTTTAATTACTCATAAACTCATATTCTTCCATAAGCACTCATATCTTTTCAAATTAGAATCAAGAGTTTATGCGATCTGGGCAAAAGAAAAATTACATGATCGATGAAAATAAAGGATACACACTGTGACAATTATAAAACGAATCAATTCAAAATTGGAAAAGACCACTCCAAGGCTCTGACCCTGTTAAAGAAGAGTTCTACTACAGCTTTGCCGTCTTTCATGGTCTTTGATTTTCGCTGTTTTAGCCATGTATATTATGTCTTTGTTCTGCACTAAGATCTTAGCTTGTAGTGGCTTCCATTTATGTCATCTTTGCATGCTTTCTTCCAGGTCCCTTCTCCCGCGGCGAGTATACATACATCTACAAGTGGTCTGGTACGAGGTTTGAACTGTTTTACAGGTTACCCACGGAAGAGCGTGCGTATGGCGTCAAAGCTCTATCAGTTGATGGAAGTTCATTCTTAGCTGTAGCTCGCTGGAGGGCAGATAGTTCACTTATTTTCCGCTGGAATGGAACGCAATTTGAGCTCTTCCAGGAAGTGCCCTCGAGAAAGGTAAGCTGTCTGTTTAGGATGTACTGCATTAAAAAACAAGTACATGCAGTTTTAAAGAGACACCCGATATTGACTCGATAGTGTCTTGAAATTGTCATATATCTAACAGACCTATTTTCCTTACGCACAAATGAACGAATTCCTAAGGGCTGGTGAAAAATGAACCAGTGATGGATTCGTAGAAACGAAGTATTCGGATGGACGCAGATGGATCAGAAGATTTTCGGTTTTTTCCTCTAGTTATAGCACTGCTAACGAACTTCACTTGTCCACTGTCTCCTTTCCAAACCGCTATAATGAGACGGTCCACTTAGAATTCCCCTTTGAAAAATTTCAACGCAAAAAAAGGAAAACATGCACGGTATACAACATTGTAGGTGAAATCACATTTCATCGCTCTCTTCGAAAATAACCTTTAAGCATAATAAGTAAATCTTAACTCCCAATTGGCGTCATGTTGGTGTCCTTAGGCCTTTTCCGAGTTCCAAACTCCTCACTTTCAAAACGAGTTTAAGGGTAAAACCTTTCTTGTGTAAATGAGTTTTATTTGCATGAAAATAAAAGATTATTTTCATATCAATAGCTCCGCACTTAGCCTCTCTTTGAGACAGAGCCTTTGTGTAACTTAGCTGTTAGCCACGTGGGGGAAGCGCTCTATAAATCTTACAGTGCTTATGACACAGAATTGTAATCACGTGATTCTCTTTTACAGGCACGTGATTGGATTACCATCACCTCTCCGTTCATGTCACGTGAGAAAACCTACCTAGCAATCGTCAGCAGCGACCGCAATCCGAGTATATATGCTTGGGACAGATATCACTCGAAAAAGTTCGCCAAGGTACAAGATATCCCATCGGAAAGAACGAGAGATATGGTATTTTTCAACATGGGGGAGACTGTTTATTTGGCTGTAGCGTCGCATCGTAGTACGGACATTTACCAGGGTTCATAGTATTGAATAAGAGAGTTACATCTTTCACATTGGGACTGTGAAGAAACTCTAGACTTCGGAATCTTTTCCAAGTCAGATACCCGCTGTTCGCGATTGAACCAAAGTGAGAGAATTCAATTATCAGAAGTTGTATCTATTGTTGTGGCATCTGATTGATGGGAGATTTCCGTGAATCCTGTCAAGTCATTGCCTGGTTAGATTTCATTATAGTTTCACTGAAGAAATCTGATTGGCTAAATTGCAAACTACTGAGACATTTTACTTAAGTATTTTATATGAACAGTACTCCGATTTCACGTTTAGTACTTAAGAATTAATTATGTTGGATGAGGAATACAATTACTTATTACATAAATTATTATATATCAACATGTACCGAAATCCCAATAAAACGAGTCCCTTTCCCAGGAAGAGTACTCCGCATTTCAGGTGACGGGGATATTCGAGGGATTTTTTTGAAGGTTTGCTTGATTTAAGTGGGGATTTTTTGGGTCTTTATAACAATCTGAAGATTCGTGGTATTGCCCGCGTATCCCAGCTTCGTTGTTCTGCAAATAAAGTACAACCAAACTTTCTGAGGCTCGGAAATTCAGCATGGGGTTTTTTGGGGGTTAATTCTTGGTCCAGGAGTTTTTTTGGGGTTTTTATTTTTGCCCCCATTCGATCATTTCCGTCACTTGAAATCCAGAGTACCCCCCCTCCCCCCTAGGGTCCCTATACAATGAACACCACAAATAAAGGTAAGGAATGACATTCTTTGTCATAGTTAGGTACCCCCAGACATATTTTTTCTCAGACTCCTGCCCCTGCGGGACCTCGTTATATCGGAATTATGCATACTCTCCCAGACGATTAGGATAAGCGGGAAAAATCTCATTTTTTCCTGCAAAACCTTTAATTTTCCCACGTAGACCTTTTTTTGATGGAATAGCAATTGTTAATATTGTAGTAATATTAGAGTTTCATTGATCTGTAATATATGACACAAGAGAAATATTTGTACGCGAGGGAGCGGAGCAACTGAAGTAGTTTTCTATCCGATAGCAGATTTTAATTTCTTTGGATGTAAATAGTGGGAGAATTTTTAGCTGACATCGTTTCTTTAATTAAAGCAAAACGTCGAATTCCAAGTAACTTAACCTCGATTCTATCTTGTACATACGTAGTTTTGTTTTAAATTATATAAAATTAAAAATTGTAAACATGTGTCTTATTGGCTTTAGCAAGTTTTCCTTTCAACTTTTTCCAAACTCTCTCGGAAGTCACAAGTTACAAGGCTTAAGAAAAAGACTGAAAAAGGAAAAAAAGAGGTTCCGATTCCTGATGGGCTACATACGCTTGTAAAAGAAAAATAGAACGAACAATAGAAACATTGCCCCTGCTCCCAAAAACAGTGCTGAGCTTTTCCAACTGACTATCTTGCATGGTGTCATTTGCAGAGAGCCAAATTAGATCATTGCGGGCTACGACTTGGAACCAGGAAGGGGAAGACAAAAAGCAATTGTTGAAAGCCTGAGTATACGATCTAAAGAATTATGGAGATCGAGGAGAAAATTTGCGACCGAAGGGATGACTCCTATAAGTAAAAGAGTTAGGGATACTGATCATCAGGGAATTGGAATACCCCTTATTCTGCCTCGCACCGAGAAGTCTCTCTCTTGATGAAAATTTGCGCGCAGAGGAAGGCGGGAAATAAAAAGCGGTTTTTCTTCTTCCCATGATCCCTTTCGCTTCGACATTGGTCACTCGTGTGCGTACTCTCACCTGTGCAGTTTTAACAAGTCAGTACAAGCAAACTCCTTTTAAAACTTTAAGTTTGTTACGTTTTGTTTTCATGAATAGATTCCCAGGGCACAAACTGTACATGCAAGGAATTTTGTTCACAAATGAAGTTTGTGGTGAAATTTTGGGTCAAAACTTCGTGTACCAGACGCAGATGACGTCAAACAAAAGACCTCTTTGTTTTCTGTTCAGGGAAAAATCTGCTTGGTTTGTTTCATGTTTGTTGTTCTTTTGTTTTACGTCATCTGTGTCCAGTAAACGAGGTAAATGCCAAATTTTGGTCGTCTGAGGTAAACATGCATCGTTAAGGCATTATTGAAACCAATCTTGGTGTTGCTTAAAGCTTCAAGAATTAAAGAAACATCAGCTAACTGATCCTCACGGCGAAAAGAAGAAAAACACCAAACGAAAAACACCTTCTTCTTAGCAAGAGAAAATAAAGGCCGTGTTCTCTTGTAGCTCTAGGCGATACCTGCAGCGTCCTCAATACGTAGTTGATGTCATACATTTGCCCACTTCCCTGCCAAACGAGCATCCCTGTCCGCCTTATATGTGTCCCGCCCCCCTTCCCCCCCCCCCCCCCCCCCGCTCACACCCGCCACCCCAGAGTGCCAAGTGAAATCTCTATTTAACCCATTCGCTCCTGGAGATTTTGCCGAAAAACGCGTTTTGAAGCTAGTCGAGTGGTTTTCTGGTCACTGTCGTGCTATAAAGAGTAAAACTTACCACAAACCGGTTAACAGGTCGTACACTTGGCGGCCTTCTGATCCAGATGCAAAATATCAGCTTGCGAAGTTCGGGCATGCGCAGAAAGCAAAATTTCGAGTTTTTGGGTTTAAAAGTGACACAGCAGTCTTGACTTTTACTTTTCGCTTTCTCTCCTCCCTTCTTTTTTCGCTTTTCTTGCCTCATTTTTTTTTCTCTTGCTGGGCATTTAGTAGGCTTCATTTTGGTGGGAAGAGTTTTTAGGAAAGCCTTTAGGATCTTAGGATTAGGTGAAAGGAAAGGTAGGTGGGCAATGGAACAAGATTTTCATAGAGATTTTCAGGTCAATGTCACGTGGTTTTTTGCTTCTTTCTCCGGTGTCCTTGACTGAATTGCGCTCGTTCTGGTATGGTTTGAAAGATCTCTTCACTCTACACAAGTTAGCGAAGAAAGTAGTTCTTGACCGTTAAAACTGATGACGTCACAAAGGGTAGAAAGGACCTGGATCCGCACGGGTGGTTACGGGCGGTTCAGGGGCGAATGGGTTAAAAAATGCCAACTGCAGGGTTCGTTGAACAAGCAAAAAGAACCTGCTCTCTTGTAGATACGATTTATGTATTATTATAGCTATTTGATTGTGGCCGCACCTTGCTTTACCTCGAAAACTGTGCCATCTTCGTCGGTTTTGGGCTTAACTAACAATAATCGAAGTCTAAGAAACTATCTATTGTCAAGATCCCTAATTAGGCTAAAAATTGCAAATTACTACCGGCAAACAAAGATTGCTCCAGTAGTTACATAATAGTATTGGTTCTGCTTTGTGAATTTCTTTTGCCCAGTCGCAACGTGCAGCATCTTGTTCGACCTCTGCAGGCTACCGAAACGTTTGAACCGCGTTTGATTGACGGAGATCTATTTCCAAGTGGTTTTGATTTCGAAAGGTCGCCTAGTAGTGAAAACCACGAGGTTCATCAAGGTAGACTTCGAACGTGCAGCACTTGAGCTTAAAAACAATAAAAAATTCCAAGAGGCAAATGTGACGGCTAAGTCTGGATCAGTAATACGCGTTGTTCTCTTTGAGTGAGTTATTGTAATCCATTTCTCGGTTATTGTATTACTTGTTCTAAAGGTGCAGCATTGTGTGTTTTTGCTCATTAACATTCTAAAATGTTATTAGCACTGTACTTTGTAGTATTATTTTTAATCTGTGTGTCATACCCTCGAGACGGATGCGATAAGTGCCGAACGTATTTTTGAACTCGAAAGTCAGAATATTCAGCTTTTTTAATGCTTATTGTTGAAGCTTGCATAATGCTGGTTGATATAAAGGGGCGGTAAATTGAGCAAGGTATTAAAACACAACTCAGTAAAAGTGTGATTTGTTTGGGCCTATATTATTCGATGACACAATACCGTCAAAGCTCTGTGGGATTATTTGCCAAACGTTTTAACCAATCAACAAGCTCAGGAAAAGAAAGGAAAAACCACAACTACTGAGCAATTTACATGAATACGTTGAATATATGAATATTTAAAAATTCTCTTATGTAATTTTTAACCAACCAATGAGAGAGAGCCATGAAGATATAAACGTCTTATACACCATTTCCACCACACGCAGTTTGATCTTCTTGAGGTGAGCGAAGTTTGAGAGTCAAGCTAAGATTTCATTTTCTACAAAAACCAGATAAGATGGCTGATGAAGACGTTGCTGCCTTGGTTGTGGACAATGGCTCCGGTATGTGCAAGGCCGGTTTCGCCGGAGACGATGCTCCTCGTGCAGTATTTCCCTCCATCGTTGGTCGTCCAAGGCATCAGGGTGTGATGGTTGGTATGGGTCAGAAAGACTCGTACGTCGGCGACGAAGCTCAGAGCAAGAGAGGTATTCTGACCCTCAAATATCCCATCGAACACGGCATTGTAACAAACTGGGATGACATGGAAAAGGTAAATATTCTTCAACGTTGGAAATATCAAGTTGAGCGGTCGACTCACGATGAATTTTCCTTATTTTAGATCTGGCATCACACCTTCTATAACGAGCTGCGTGTAGCTCCCGAGGAACACCCAGTTCTGCTAACAGAAGCTCCTCTCAACCCAAAAGCCAACAGAGAAAAAATGACACAGGTAAAAACACGTTTTTAGTTCGTACTCTTGAACAGTGACATTTCTTTTCCGAGCTCCTGCTGAGTTTTCGGAGAAGAGGGAGGGGCCGCCTGGGCCGGGTTTACTCTTCGATCGTAAGGCTTGAAGGAGTCGAAAACTTGCTGTAGGCTTATCGACATAGCCGTTTAAAAAGGGCGATTTTTGTATCTATCCATGAACGTTCGTCAAAAAGCTGATTTATCGTGGATTGAACTTTTGCTGTTTTAATTTAGCTTGAAAATAGGTAAAGTTTAAGGTTGTTCATTGTTGTTCGTTTAACTTTAAAATGTCCAATTTTTTTCGGCGGAGCCCCACCTCAGCAGTAAAATTTCAATTGTTAAAATTTCAAATAATTGCACAATTAAATTTTGGAAACGACGCTGACTTCAAGGGGTCGCCTTCAAACTATATTGTATTTCGATGTACTGACAACAAATTTGCATCTGTATATATTTTGTCTATTGAACTGCAAATGCGTTGACTTGCAACAGCTCATAACATTTAAAAACCAGTCGCACATCGGTTGAAAATGTTGAGTTCGGTTTAAAATGGAAAATTGGCTCCCTGAAAATTGTAAATTTATTGATGTTTAAGAATTCGTCTTCTCGAAGAAATTTTTTTTTTTTAGCACGAAGCTAGTGCCTGATCACATCTGACTGGTTTCATGCCCATATTTGGTAACGAAACGCTGTGATTGGTCAGAGTTGTCCGAACAAGTTTTTCTAATTAATATGCAGGTTTGACTGATGCTTTGTGAATTATGTCAATAGCTTTCGCACCGCATTTCAGATCAAAGGAAGTCAAAGTCTACAATTTTATAAAATTTTACAACGTGTTCTTTTGTGTGAATAATTTCAATTTTTCTGGAACCCAGCCTCTTTTAACTAACAATAACTTGACGTTATGTGCAGTCGATCCTTTCTTTTAAAAAAGTTATTAAAAGAAAAAACCTCATTATTAAAACTATCAAACTTTTGTTCTGTTTGTTGACCTTTTGCAGTCAATATTTGCATCTGAAAAGACTAAACTTGGATCAATTACTGAATATATTGTTTTACTTTTGTCTTGCTAAAAATCTTGATATGGGCTCTTTCGTTTTCTAAACTAAAAATGTACAGCGAAGAAAGTGGAATAAATCCTAATTACTCGAGTCACTTGTAACGGATGAACTTTTTCTTTTTCTAACAGATCATGTTCGAGACCTTCAATTCACCAGCCATGTACGTCGCAATCCAGGCAGTGTTGTCTCTTTACGCTTCTGGTCGAACAACTGGCATCGTATTTGACAGCGGTGATGGTGTGAGTCACACAGTTCCCATCTACGAGGGTTACGCTCTTCCCCATGCTATCCTTCGTCTCGACTTGGCCGGCAGAGACTTGACCGACTATCTCATGAAGATTCTGACTGAGCGTGGCTACTCCTTCACCACCACTGCAGAGCGTGAAATCGTGCGTGACATCAAAGAGAAGCTGTGCTATGTTGCTCTGGACTTCGAGCAAGAAATGCAAACTGCTGCATCAAGCTCCAGTTTGGAGAAGAGCTACGAGCTTCCTGATGGGCAGGTCATCACCATCGGTAACGAAAGATTCCGTGCACCAGAGGCCATGTTCCAGCCTTCCTTCCTTGGAATGGAATCTGCAGGTATCCACGAGACAACTTACAACTCGATCATGAAGTGCGATGTGGACATCCGTAAGGATCTGTACGCCAACACAGTGTTGTCTGGTGGCTCCACCATGTTCCCAGGAATCGCCGACAGAATGCAGAAGGAAATAACTGCTCTGGCCCCACCCACCATGAAAATCAAGATCATTGCTCCCCCTGAACGTAAATACTCTGTATGGATTGGAGGATCGATCTTGGCTTCGCTGTCCACATTCCAACAGATGTGGATCTCCAAACAAGAATATGATGAATCTGGTCCCTCAATTGTTCACCGCAAATGCTTTTAAATTACGAACATTTGTCCAAGTGAAAAGTAGAATTTTATAAGAACACTATTTTGACGTTTTCAAGAGATCTTTTTGTACGTCTTATTGACTCAATTTCTGAAGAACTCAGATCTGTAAAACCAATAATGGTACTTTCGCTGGTTATTTACCGGTTGAGATTATGTGAAATAAATAAGTTTTTGGTGATTACTTGTGTGTTGTTTCGTGAGCGGGATTTGGGCCCTGATTTCATGGGACAGGCCAATACATAATTACTATAATCTCCCTCACAAGATGATGATGTTGCCATGTAAATGCCCGAAGAAAAAGTGATAATTATTACAAAGCTTGGCATTTAAAGCCTCTGAGATTGATTTATTTCAAACCAAGGTCCCTTGAAAATTGTACCCAACTTGGGCGCATTTAAAGCGTCAATAGCTTGTCTCTGATTAGGCGGGACCGATATTATCATGTCCCGCTGGCAGGAAAGTCTCTATGTTTTGTACGTGATCAGCCTTTTAATTTCCCTTTTCCTCCTTTTTCCGCTTCAGACATCTGACGTTGCTGAGGTACTTTAAAGGGTTCGCATTCATCACGTGAAGCGAAATGAAATAAATAAATGGCAAAATACAGGCAGACCTCTCGACCACCCAAAAAGCGAAGGTCAAGTCGTGGCTTACAGGGAGGTGGTCGCTTACGAAAATCGACCCTCAGAGGCTGGAGTCTTTTCGATCTTAGGAGAGACCCGGACACATCAACTTTATGGGAGAAAGTTCATTACATGCACTTTACGAGTTACGATATTGGTAGTTTCATGTTGCCCGCTAATAGACATCGCATTTACTTAACCCTTTAAACCCTAAGGGTTATCAGCATCAAATTTCTCCTTGTAATATCAATGCTTTGTAAAACAGAGTGGTCATGAGAATTATGGACACGATCACACAAGATGAATTTGCTTGATATTTTATCAACTTCTCCCCATTACTTCTGTAGGAAATGAATAGGGGTAACAAATGAGAATTCAATTTTTGATCTAAGGGTTTAAAGGGTTAAAATGTGGTACATACTACAAACGGAGATCAAACCATGCCTACTAAGCCGTAAGAGGCGTTCCAAATTGATTCAGACACCGAACTTTTCATGTACTTAATTCAATGTTCGGCTCGTGAAAAGATCGGCGTCTGAACCGAGACTAAGAACCTGTTAGGCTAAAATTTGCCGTTTAGGCCCCCTCGCATACAAGAACTGTTTTGGCCTAATATTTGAAACAGGTTCTTATTTTCTACTATCTTTTATCTTTCTGCGCAATTGCGCAAATACAATAAGTCAACATTCAGGATCCTCTTTGGAGACATAGGTGCCATATCACTGCCACCGCAATATGCAGATTTTATATTAGGAATTCACTGAACTGAATACTAAATGCTCTTTGCTGCAATTTTTTTTCTTCAGAAAATAAGAACCTAAATAGCCTAAATTTTTGCTAACTACATTTATGTAAGAAGCTGTTTAGATCTTCTTGGGACAATGCAGGTTCTTAGTCCTGAAATAAAAAGTGGCCCGTTTGTTGGAAAAGTTACTAAAAAAAAACCGGCTAAAAGTTGCTAGCCTGCCGAACAAAGAGTCTGTTCACAGGCTGAAAAGTTGCTCAAAAGTTGCCCCAAAATAGAAAAATCTGCTCCAAAGACAATGAAGTCGCTGATGAAGTTGCTTGTCAACCTTACCAACTTAATTAAAAAACATAACTGCAGCTTTAAACAACATGTTATAAATTTCAGTTTGACATCATTTACAAGTATTCTGATTTGGCCGGCCACAACTGAATCAGACAAGATTTTCTCTTAGAGCTTAAATGATACTCATATTTAAAGTTATCAGCTATTGGCCAGGAGCCCATTATGTTAAAAGGCTTAGTAAATACTCCAGCCTTTTCGTATACGGAAGCCTCTAGATGGTCTTCCAGTTCACGCTCTTGCTGCGCATTGAATGCGTTATTCAGTGGTCTAAAACTAGGGCTCTGGAAAGGGCGATCGTTCCGTATCCCCGAGAAACCCGCGTCCCGTACCTCTGTTAACGATATCCGATATATCGTTCCCAAATTTTGGCGAATCCCGTATCCCGTTAACGTTTCCCGAATCCCGCGTGATCCGGAGATACCCTTCCAGATCCTGTGCGCTCGGCTGCTGTAGCAAAAGCTTCTTTACCAGGCGCCGCCCAATGAGAAAGTGCTTCCCTGTGGGCTGCCCACCAAGCTAATTTGTCGTTTTCATTTGCCAAAACCAACCAATCAGCCGCGGTAAGATATGCAAGTATTTCAGCTGGCGCCAAATTGGCCGGCCATTGATGTTCATTGATGCAGGGTTTCTTGGCCAAAGGTTGCTGTCAGGACAGCGGTGGGATCGCTGGGTTGACGGTGGGTTAAGATGGATCGGCGGTGTTCTCAAAAACACCTTGTAAACGCCTTTGCTTGGATAATGTTTCTCAGGCGCGGAGAGTGACAAAAAGAAGCTAGTTTTGTGCGAAAAAATAAAAAAAGGGTTAAATTTAGTCACTATCACTACATCCTCCCTCCTACCTCCTCCCAGCCTCCAAATGCCAAAATTAAGCCCTCGATTTTTGACCACAGTATTCTCTTGGGAACACTTATTTTTCGTGTAGCACGAAGCGCTTGTGCTGAAATTTTCATTTTCGTACGCGCGCTCGACGATCTCTCAAAGAGAAGATAGAGGGTCTATCAACAGGCTAACGAAAATTAGGCACGTATCATGGGGCGATCACGTGGGGTCGATCCCGGGCAACCCACGAGCAAAATGGGCATGCTAGGGGATTGGAGCGCTTTTGCGTTTCTAAGCAAACCTTCCCAGGGTCTTACCCACGGGACAGCGACATCATGGTCAGCGATAATCCATCAGAACGTCAAGAAACGCTTGAATTCTGACTCGAATGCTGATCGTTGATGGCTTCTCTTTGAGCTAAGACCGTCTTATATTCCAGCTTGTCGTTTGGGCACGCAGCTCTCTCATTTTCCTCGCACAGGGCTACTACTTGTTTGTCTTAAAGTGATGTTACATGGGACGATTCGCAACGACGATTTTTAGCGCAGCACAGCGTTGCAGAACAGGAATAATGTTGTAACCATTCGAAACAATAGGGAGCTTAAGCAGCAACGTTTTTGAGCGACGCACGTCAACCGGAAGTGAGGTATTTTCCCTCTTAACATGCCTTGATGATATAAAATTTGTATTCCTTAGCTTCTTTACTGTTATAGAGGCGATTTGACTGAAAATTTGCGCGAAACCACCGTCAAAAAATGAAAAAAGGCCACTTCCGGTTGACGTGCGTCGCTCAAAAACGTTGTTGCTTAAGCTCCCTAATGTCGCAACGCTGTGTTGCGCTGAAAATCGTCGTGCGAATCTTCTCGTGTAGCATCACCTTTACTCGATCATATTATCGAATTGTAATAGTTACACTTTCACTTTCCTATTAATTTTGTCAGCTAAGCTTCAAAAGTTACTACTTGTCCCGGACAACCAGATGGAATGCCTGTGGTCCGATTCCCGTACACGACCACCTCCCGTAAGCAACCAGGGCTGAGTTGCTCAAAGCAGGGTTAGCTTTAACCATTGGTTAAGCAGTATCAAAACCAATACGTTGTCAAGGTATTAAACGCTGGTTAAAGCTAACCATGCTTCGAGCAACTGGGCCCAGAAAGTCTTCGCATTTTGGGTGGTTGTTTACGGGAGGCCTCAGATCAATTTACATTTCCAGATACTACAGAAAAACAAACAAACAAATAAATTCTTTTAGAAACACTTTATTCAACAAAATTCTATAGACAGTTTTCAAGTAAACTGTTCGGTGAATCAACTTCTCGTTAGTACATGGTGTGGATTTTTACGGTTTTGAAAATATTAAAAATAAATTATCTATTTCGGGTATCCTCTTCACTTTCACAGTATTTTTTCTATGGACTCACGGGAGTCGTTATGTACAAGAATAATCTAGTGTAACTTCTTTCTATTTCCATTACGGAGAATGTAACAATGTCAGTTAAACGATTAATATAGCAAAAGGTTTTAGAAGATGTTGCTCAGCAACCAGAAGTAGCTGCATGCAATTCAATCTAGCTTTCTTTGAGGAAGCTATTGGTAACATCTCTCACATTCTTAGTTGACTATAATGACCAAAGTATTGCAACAAAGGGACATGACACACCCCTCTTTTACTGTGCTTGTTTCTGCTACACAGAGTGAACTGGACACCTCACATAAACAGTGACGTAACTACCTCACCAATCTAAATCAAGGGTATTTGTTAATGTGGAAATAGTGAACGTCCTTAATCTAGGTTTAGAAAATTGTTTGTAGAATATTAAAAACTGACACTATTAAAGTTTTTATTATAAATATTATTATGAAACAGCAAATTTTGCTGAAATTGTGATCGACATCCAATCGAGCTAAAGATGGGTTAGGCAATAGGAGTAACAAAATATCACTAATATTTTATTAACCATGACTTATACTGTTATTCTAACTCTCTCAGTAATAGTAAAGAATATATCTCTTAACACACTCCCGCGCCCTGTCAATAAAAACTTCACTCTGAATATCTGTGTTTTAATAACCAAAGAACTGCAGCCGATGATTTTTAAAAGTACAGTCGAACCCAGTTTTACGGACGTCTACTTAATACGGTCACCTCGTTATTACTGACAGTTTCTTTGTCCCTGGGGAAAGCCTTTACATTTTCTCTAAATTCAACCCGCTTAATACGGACACCCGACAATGCGGAAAACGGACACTTCTTTCTTGCTCAATCAAACACAATGTGAACTGCCTGATTTCACATTTTATGGGGGATACGAACACCAGATAACGATTTTTTATCTTTTTTAAAAACTTAAATACAGTTCTTAAGAATTCAACTCACAAAAATTCACTAACATTTGACAAATTGAGCGACATGGAGCAAGAGCGATGAATTTTGAAACAGCGTTAGATGACTTACCAAGATATATTTTCGCCACTTTTGACTGTAACCGTCATCATTGCTTAACCTTTGAAACCCTAAGATCGAAATTTGAATCCTCATTTGTTTCCCCTATTCATTTGCTACAGAAGCACTGGGGAGAAGTTGAAAAAATATCAAGCAAATTCATCTTGTGTGATCATGTCTGTAATTCTCATGACTACTCTGTTGTACAAAGCATTGATATTACCAGGAGAAATTTGATGCTTATCACTCTTAGGGCTTAAGGGTTAAGCTCCCGTCTGACACTATGAAAGCAATTCAATGTAAAGGAAGCTGTTGGAACCAGTCTTCTCGCCAACATTTCCAGATTACGTACGAACAAGCGTTACTGTAAGTGATAAGTTACACACATGATTCAGTCATGATGTTTTCTCTGCTGTTCCATTTGTTATTGGCTGTATTGTTCACATGGTTTTGTGGATAGCCATTGCTTGATGGAGTTGTGGTTCTACCTACAATTACAGGAAAGTGGTGTTTGCAAATTAATCAAAGGAAAAAGTAGACAAATAAAAAATTACAGCCTTCTCTCAAACCTTAAAATGGTTCACTGTCAAGACTTAACAAAATGTTTAAAACATTGGGGGAATACAATTTTCTGGATAAAAAGTTTTTTGGCGGTTAGAGGGGTATAAATCTATCTTAGGAGAAGACATCATACCAGAGCAAATTCTTAATATAATATTATTTTAAAGAATTCATACTTTCAATGTAAGTTGTGGTTCAAAATTTTCACCCTTATTCAATTCTGTATTATTTTTCTTTATCTCAGATTACAGTATTGTATTTGAGACAAAGGAATTACAAGCAAGAATTGGAACCAAAAGATGGGTGTACTGATATAAGAAAAATATAGCCTCAAATGATAAAACTGAGTAGAAAATTAAAGAGAAATATTTTCTAATTTCTATTTTAGATAATTAAATCTTAAAAATTAGTCTGAGAGGAGAATAAAGTTCAAGCTCTCGCAAGTGAACACCTTGGAAATTCAAAAAAGGGTCGTAACTAGAGCTGGTTGCTTACGAGAATATATCGCATGGTAAGACAACAGAGTGAGGTGGATCACAAAAGCTTCAGAAACTCATTAATAATATTCAGAGTCACTAAGTGTTCAAGTTGATGTTAGGCTCTGTGGTCGTTGCCACGCAGGCTTAGTGAATGCTATGGAAAGGGCCATGAGGTTTACAAATTCAATACTGTACTGTACAAGATCTTTATCAACGAACTATTAGCGCAGTGTGCAGTTTCATTAAAGTGTTGATTTATATGAATAGGAGTCTGTGTGGTCTGTTACGAGAGCTTAAAAACAAAGTGGTTGCAGTTGCTTATGGGATCAGTCGCTTATGAGACCTTTTTGTAACCGTAACTACAATAATTACATGATAGAGAGTTGGAGATGAGACAGCATCAACATGTGTCTATGGATCCTGAGAGATCTTTGCCATAAAAAGAAAACATGCCAATGGTTTGAGTTAACCATCACTTCCTAAGCATTAACCCCAAAACTGGTTGGTTAGCAGGGTATAGAATTAGCTCAAACAAAACCTAAACATTACAAGATAATCAACTAGACCTACTATTGTGCCTAGGGGAAAAAACAGGCCTTACCATTTGCATTTTCTTTATTAGAAGTAAGTTCATCACGTGATCTTAACACAGATTCAAATGAAAATTGCGGCATCCTCCCTGTCCAATGATCGGATCCGGAAGAAGATTCTGAAGCTGAAGAGGAGCCAACATTACGTCGGGCGTAAAACAAAAGATAAGCAGCCTTGGTGATAATCTGGTTCTCATTTATCTTCTCGACACGCATGTCATCAAACAAGTACCATGTGCCATCAACAGGATTCTTACAGTACGCTGTGTAATGACCACCAGACATTCCACCAGTATGGTTACATACAGCATACAAGTCATAAAGGTGCTCTTCATCTGATCCGATTACAGAAGGGACGCGATGACGCCTCCACGTACCCCACCCTAAGGAGTGTGTCTCTGGTGATGATCTTTTGATGCGGGGTTCTAAATGTGTCTTCATATCCAAGTTAGTCAGTGGGAAGTCTACCAAGGTGTGGAGCTTGGTGCGACCTGCCGATGTCTGCATGGGGAAATGGCAAGTGTTAATAAGTACACTGCAGTTGTCATTGCTGACTAGCACACTCATTTAACTGTCACACATTTTTCTTTTTTACATCTTTGGTGATGGAGAGAGGAGGTCTGACATACTGGATCAGTCTTCTCAGTCTCAACCTCTTTCTTTGCTCTTTCTATAATTTGCAAAGTAAGTCTATAAGGCAATTTGTGAAAAAACTCTTCATATTACTATTTCTTTTGCTAAAAATTCCTTCTCTCCAATCCAGAAGCTGCTTTGAAATTAATATTCCTGCCCCCACTTCTTTTTATGGTATTAAAACATATGGGGCAAATGTTTTACAATAGTGGGCATGACAATCAGAGTAGCAGGTGGCAAAGGCCTCATGTTGAGTACGTTGCAAATCTTCCACCGAAAGCAGCAAAATTGCCAGCTGTTGGCTCATTTTGAATGATGGGAGTTAAAAACATCTCCGACCAGTTTTAAAAAACTGTGTAATTTTCTTAAGAAAAAAAAAAAAATAAAAGAGAAGCTGATGTTCTGTAACAAAAAAAATTGACCTATAATACTGACCTGCCTGAATCTCTTTAGATGAACTACCAGCACCTCTGGCAGAGTCCATAGGCTCAGTTTCTTCACTGTTCCTTGCTGGAGTTTTTTGCATCTTGGACAAAGCCAAGCGTCTTCGGAGCCAAGCTGAAAAAGTTGAAAATTCAGAGCAAAAGGTCAGTAAAGTTCTGTAAATACCCTCAACAGATGATTATGTGAGAAAAAGCTGAGCTGAGCCTTCCTGTACAGGCCATTACAGGAAGTAACACCCAGGGGTCTCAGATTAGTATTTGTCATCACTTACTATATTAATTTGTTCTTGTTACCTTTTCATCTTTGGTGTACAACCTGAAGCAGTCCTCTAATTCAGCATGATGTGAGCTGTTATGAAATGATTCCATCTCACCCACACTGCAGTGCTCTTCAGGCCTTTCTTGAAAAACACTGGACCTAACAAATCTATAAGGCAAGTTTGAAAAATTACTTTCAACCCAAAATATAACCATTAACGTTTTTACTGTGATTTGCAAGTTTATGCACTATAGAGTTGTTGATGAATATATGAAATTTATATATTGAAACCGTGGAACGAAGAAGGTCATCCCTGTCAAGAAGAAACTTATGCAGTTGCTAAAAGAAAGCCTGTGGCTAATCAGGATTTGAACCCTGACCTCTGTGACACTGGTGTTGTGTAAATAAATTGATTATACAAATGACTACAAAATATAGTCTTCAAGGTTGTCGCTGACTTTTCCTACACCTCTAGATACTTTCCAATGGTCTTAATTCAGTTTACAGTTTTTCCAGACTGTTTTGAAGGGGATCATGAAAAGCATTTTTTTTCATGATCTCTTTAAGAGATCAGGAATTTTTGTATATGCTATGAAACAGGAAAATTAAAAAAAAAAAAAAGAAGGATTTTCCTGATGAAAATGTCTCTTTAAGTAGACGACAGTAATTAATAAAAGCAACTAACATGCTTGAGGGGTCAATGTATATGTTTATAATAAAACAAGAAAAATATAAAACAGGATATTTAAATATTAACTAAGACAAAAAATATAACATGAGTTGAAAGGGTAACAATCACTACAAGAGCAAATTAGAAAAGCGAAATCTTCTTGGGCACTAACTGATCATTCCCAAAAAAGAATTGCCCCTGAAATGACCATGGCAACACTGGTCTTTCAACCAAGTGAATTGAAATTCAACATCACCTTGTATTGGTGGTTATTTATTTTTACCTGACTCTTGTCTCTTGTTCCCATTCAGCAATCACTTTGATGTGTTGAGGACCACTGCCCGGTCCACAAGCCATAAGCGCTCTGTAGGAACAAAGTATAGTAACAAAAATGAAAATCTTTTCTACATCAGTCTAGACTTTTTTTTATAAACTCTGTAGTCAATTTAGAACTTCAAAGCGGGATGTCGTCCTGTATCAGCCAGCACCTATGCACCAAAATAAGTTCTCCCAGACCAGGCTGGGTGCCTACCATTTACATGGAAAAAACTGGAAATACTGGTTGGAAAATCAAGTGGTTTACTTTGTTCTGTTTGGGAAGCTTTAGAAAATATGGGCTGTAATTTGAAGCGATCAATTTTTCTCCTCATTTTAGTCTGTTCAGCCGATTTGGATGTACTTTGAAGTGGATTGCTCTCCCACCACGTCAAATATTTTAGTTTTATGTTTATGCACAAGATTTCCACCCGGGTGGTTTGTGTAAATGGCAAGCACCCCGGCACCTGACAATAGAACTTGTTGTAGAAATCATTTGTAGTAAGCAGCCACTTCCTGTAAGTGACCACAAATCTTGACATTTTGGCTGGTTGCTGTTTGACTTTTGTTGATTTAATTGCCTATAGAATATTAGAAGTGTCTGAACGATCCTTGTAGCATCTACACAGCTTTTAAACAGTTTCCTCAAAACTGTGAGTGGACGACTTAATTTGGTAATAATGGGTTAATACACTGCACATCAATAAAGCATATGAATATTATCTTGGCAGCTGACCAGTGCTCATCATCTTTCAAACAACTTCGTCCAGCAATTCTACACAGTAAACTTGCATCAAAGTCTGTTTACTTTCATTAGGGAAGGTCAAGGATGATTCAGCTGTATATCTCAAGACTTACTTGTCAACTGTTGCCTGGTAGAGGGGGTGGTCCACCTCTGGGGAAAGTGCACTCTTTCCTGGCAAACCATTCACAACACGCAGTCGGAAAATCAAGCCTTGCTTCTGCATTGTCTGAAATAAGATGTAAAAAATTATTCCAGTACTAATGAATATTAACTGTCAAACTACAAAAAATGATGAATTCTGAAGTCATTGTACAGCCGGTTGTTACATTTTGACAGGCTACTCAATTAAAAATTTCAGTAAAATATGAGTCAAGTTGCCTTGAATTTTCGCTGTTCTGAGCAAAAATTTAAGCTTTTCTGTAACTCATTTGGTAATTTCTTTAATGGACATGCAACTGCACTTTTCTCTGACCAAAGAAATTTTCCTCTTAATAACTGAATGACCCTTACTTGTGATGATAGGTTGTCTAAAAGAATCCTTGACATGGCTTTCAAGATTGCTGCTTGAAGATTCTCATAACTAAGTTCTCTAAGAACTCTTACAATGAATGGAAGACCAAATCTGATAAAAAAAAAATAAAATAAGGAAAAATATCACTTGTGATGCAGATAGTATCTAGCCTACGCCATGGAGATGAAACTAAACCCCTGGTTAAGTCCACCTGTCAGCTAGCGCGAAAACCCTCGTT
This sequence comes from Porites cylindrica, assembly GCA_964035525.1. Taxonomy (NCBI): domain Eukaryota; kingdom Metazoa; phylum Cnidaria; class Anthozoa; order Scleractinia; family Poritidae; genus Porites; species Porites cylindrica. Next base: position 34,796,874 of record OZ037780.1, read on the forward strand.
TTGGCCCCTAAGCTGTGTATCAGGATTTGAGTATGTGCGATGATTGGGCCGTTAAAAAAGCCATTGTTCAATTGGCCAGTCAGGTTTAAGGGAAATTCAAAATGTACTTCCGGTTAAATACAACAGTCTATTAGGGCGCCTAGAACAAAGATCTTGGCACTGCTTTGCTAAGGTCACCAGACGGGGTTCGTTCCGTATCCCCGAGAAACCCATGTCCCGTAACACGGATTACTGTATGAAGAGCTTAGCATTTACCAGGGCTATCCCTAAGGGCTGGGTGCAGCTGGGGATTTCTCCCAGCTGGTATCAGCATAATTCCCGGCTACCTTTATAGGAAAGAAAAGGAAAATAAAACCAAAAGAAATTCCTAGCTGTTCAATCCTCTGCCTACTAATTTCATACATCCAGCACCTTGAAAACTTAGGGACCCTAGATCTAATAAGCGGTGACTGACCAAAGCCTGACTGACTAGTTTTTAATTGTCATTTTCCTTTAAGTCAAGTGGCAAATAGGCTAGAGAGCAGAAGCAAAATCCCTTCAATGGTCTCTTACTTCTGCTTCCATGACAATGCCCGAAAACATTGCTGTTAATTCACCTCTTTTGAATGGTCAACCCAGCTGTGGTAAGCAGTCAGTTGGTCATTTCCTGTAGGGTGAACACTTGATATGGGTTTGACCACAGTAACTGTTAACATCAACATTATCCCAGTCAAGGGGGATTTCCACTGATAAAAGCATCTCCATTTTCAATTAAATGCTGAATTTCTGTGACTGGCCACATGTTTGTTAATGCAAAGGCAATATTCTGATAAACAGACAAGCTGCCGATATGCTTACTACTAACTTTTGAATCCTCTACCTTAAAACATTTTAGGACAGGAATTTTACCTTTTACTTGATGTAGTTTTACCAGGTCCCTCACAGTTTGACACAAGAATCACAATGGTGTCTTGAATAGGGCCATCATTGTCTGCCGACATCACAGGGCTTTGTGCCTCTCCAGTGTCCATTTCAGGAAAAAGCTGACTGGGTGATTCAAAGGCATAAATATTGTCCCCATCATGAACAACACTCAATGATTGCTTATCATGAAATGTTCTATGAAAACCATCATAGTAGAGTTCTGTGAGAATCAAAGATTCCTCTTTGATTCCTGTCATGTCGGACACAACATTTCGCAAATCGGCGATAGTTCCATTTAAAGGTACACTAACTCCAATGCGCAGTGGTACTCTGGTTGAATGTACAAAGACTGTCGTGACAATGATGGGTCGAGTTTCTCTCTGAGGAATGGGTAATGAGAGGCACAGGAATGGATCAAATGTGGTTGACTGTTGGTTGCACCTTGGGCATTTGAGTGAGGAACGATACTGTGCTTGGAATAAATCCAGAACAAAGCTGTCATTACAGCGAGTGTGATTGGTCAGAGCTTCTGAGGCAATTATGTCATCTGATTTGCCCATACTTTCCTGAAATAAAATTACAAAAATGTAAGCTTAAATGAAAACCTTAAGATGAACGGACATTATTACATCCACATCTGATTCACTCTCAGCAGTGTGATTTTGACAAGTCAGACTTAATTTTTTGCTGTAATCTGTTCTTAAACAAATCAATTCTGTTTTAAATCACCTCGTTTTTGCTCTGTATCACATCATTTCTGTTTCAAATACAAAATGAGGTGTAAAAGCATTTTTGTTGCTGCTTTATAACAAACTGGCTACTAGTTAAAAAAAAAAAAGGTGGTACTGACTGAATTCTATGATTTCAAAATAGTTGCAATAAAGTGGTATTTGAACTTTGTGTCATGCAATTTTGGTCTGAAATCATTATTGGGATTTCAAATCGAACTTGCACTGCACGCTTATGCAATTTTGAAATCACGGTATGATTTCCGACCAAATTGCACTCCACTCAGTTCAATTACTATAATGTATGTTTGATCTTACAAGGTACACCATTCATTTAAATGAGTAATAAATCAACTGGTCAGCCCATGTCGTCTATAGCAAGACAGGCTTCTGACCTGAAAGTACTTCAACATGTGATGTGCCACACCAGCAATGGATATGCTGCCTTTTCGCTATTTGTTATTAGAGAGAATCAGTACCAATACAGTTCTGAAGAGTTCATTCAAAATTCTGGTTCCTCTCATACCTTTCTTTAAAAATTTGGTTATTAACACACAAGAATAATTTCCCTAATCTAACAGACTAACAAGGCCATTAGGCAATAGAAGTTAGTGTATTAAATGCAGACTTGCCAAGTCTCACAACTTTGCTGTCAGTCTCACAATATTATCACAACCTTTATCATGATCTCATCATTTATGAGTTGACAACACTGATTTCTCAAGCTTTATTGGAAAGTCATACTACAAAAAAAAAAACTTTTGGAGCATCCGTAGGGCTTGACGTTTTCAAGTTACATAGCAAACTCAACCCAAAGAAAACACGTGGTGGTTGAATTTAATTAGTAAGGAAGTGAATAATTGCCAACTTGGTACATTGTTAAGTTTACATTCTTCAGCCTACCACCACTTGTTGCTACCACCAAATACCCAGTATCACTTTTAAGGTAAAACTTTATCTCTCATAATCAAGATGCCCCCTGCCCCTTCAACAAATGTGTGGATATCTGCAGCAATGAAGACTAAAGTGATGATAAATCTGGTGACTGTAAATACCCATGATCCCCACCTGAAGTTCTTCCACTAGGAAATTTTGAACATGTCACTACTTTTCCTGGCTCCAGGTTCAGAATCTAAAGATTTTTGCCTATTGGGGGGTTGGCAAGTCTGGTAACATTTTGGGAGGAAATCATGCAGAAAGATTGAAACTGCACAGCATTTAAAAAGTCATACACCTCAACGAAAAAAAAAAACAACTGTAAAAATGGAGGAACCTTATCTCTTAAGAAAACTGGCCACTGTCTCTACTTTTGCTAATAATTTTTCGGAACAATTAGTGAATGCGTCTAATGGACTCAACTGCAAGTGGTCTTATTATATCCTGAGCAACTGATAATAGCGCCTAACAAGAAAACATAATTTAACACCAGAATTAACGAAAAGGGACCAGAAAAATTAATGCGTGTTTTAAAAATAAGTTCAGACACCAACACTTCAATTAATTTAAGTTCACCCTCTTACTTAAAAAAAAAAAAAAACGGGCCTCCAGCAAGCCAATCTACCAGAACGAACCACACCATTTTGGTTCACGAAACTTCGGGCTATTTTTATCCCACCGCGAAGAAAACACAAAGAATCAATCATTAGGAATATCACTCCGGACGCTAAAAATTATCACCCCATTTTCAGTATTTTAAGCGTATCGTTGATCATCGACGAGACATACTTCAAATTCTTTTTGCTTCCGTTTGAAAACTTAGTAAATGGTTTACGTTACACTTCATGTGGAAAACATCCGAACAAAGTTCTTACAAGAATAATTATTAGAACAAGAAATATGGTCAACATATGGCATCGAACAGGTAATCTAAATTCAAACGAACTGTATGTGTTCATTCGATCACAACTCAAGTTTAACTTCTGGGATGCCAGAGAAAGAAAGAAAGTCAAAGGACGATTATCTCTTACGGATTATGTCCCATCGAAGTTCACGTGAGGGACAAAATTTGTAAACGTTTGGTTTATGAAATGCGACGGGATCAATCAAAGAGCAAATACGGTTAGAGCACGCGAAAAAATATTTTTCGACAACTCGTACGTGTCTGGCTATCAATCAAAACCACAACAAAAGGTCAAAACAAGAAGGTTTTTATCTCAAAGGAACCACAGATAAACGAATTTTATGCAAATTGTCAAAACACTGACCTGAAGAAAACAAAAACAGGACTTGTTTTGCTTTTAACCGTGAATGAGGTGAAATCAAAATTCGCATTAAATTGCATGACATTCGAGCAGGTAATTTGATCAACACTGCAAAGTGTCAAAAATAGCAAATGTGTTTTTTTGGGTTTTTTTCATATATCCTTTAAAAATACCTTGTTCGCCTTGTATTTTCGCTTGGTTGCTCGATTCAGATCTTCATGTACTTTGTCCAAAAGCCAAAGCAAAAATTCTTGGGCGTCATGTTGCGAGTAGCCTCTATACTGAGCCCCATATTTTCCTACGATCATTTTGAAATCGCTGCTTATCTGTGAATTGTACTGACTTGACCACAAACTCTTGAGCAACACAGCTAACTTCTCCGTTACTTCACCGCGAGTTCCAAACTTCTTGGTCTGCCCCTTCCGAAGTTTTAAGTCCTGTTTGTATTGGTCCATTACGAAGTACTCGGCTAACAAATCAGTATGAGCGAGACATTGAATAATCGAGTTCATAAAACAAGTATTGCCATGGTTTTTCAATCCAGAAACGTTGATTGCCTCAGCCGATCTACTTCTTTGAATGTTCGAAGGAGGTTGTTCAGCTGCATCGAAATTTTTCTTCTTGTATGAAGCGTTCTCGTCGATTTTACCAATCGAAGTTGTCGAGTAAGCCGCGTTCGAAGGAAACTGCACAGCAGATACTCTTATGACAAGTTTGTGAACCATATTCGTAACAGATTTCATCGACGGCCTCCTCACTAATCTTTTGCCTCCAACAAAATCCCTCGAGCCAAATCTGAAGCTCTTTTTTTTCGTTAGTTGCCTGGAGCTCTTAGACCTCTCCAAGTTCGCATCCTCGTCCGCGCTAACTTCCCGGGCGCCGTGACCTCCGTGCAGCTCACCAACACTTGCGGAACGTCTGTGAAACATTTTCTTTCGGCAGGAAGTGCAACTGTATTTATCCAAGACAATTCCACTACTCTATACCGCAGGGCAGCTTTTCTGCGAGACAGGTTATCATTGACTGTACAGAGATGTCAACTCGATACTTATACACAATGTTTTTCCGCTTCGAACAAGTCGATGACTCACTTTCCCACAAACGGAACGCTGAAAAAATGAACTTCTGCTTTAGAGCATGCGCAAACTTACGTCACTAGGAAGCTGGAACGTTACTAAGGTGGCTTGACCCATGCTATTCTCTGCTGCAAAAAAAAAGTAATTTCCCTTGAAAAAGAAAAAAACAAAAAAAACAAAAAAAACAAAAAGAAAATAGAATAAAGAGAACAAGGATATCATCCTTTTGATCCCTATTTCTTGTCACTAAAAAAGCGACACAGTCAGATCAAGACTGATGTAGGAGGGCTGGATAAGACACGACTGCCGGACATATTCGACAGGGTGTGCCATGCAAATCTGAAGATTTTGAAAACACTCACTAAGAGCCTAGCATAATAGGCTCCTGCACTCACTTACTCAGTTGGGGAATCATTGCGATCCCGAGGCACCCTGGTGGCGGGTGGAGGGTTTTGTGACGCTGTCTCTTTGCCCGTTCAAATGGATTTAGCTGTGTGTCACTTTTTGTGTAACAGCCGGAAATTCGTGTTGCTCTTTTTTCCAATGCTAACGTGACGACTCCTTGTTCATAGTTAAGACAAGAAAAAAAGACAAACTTGGTTATGGGATTACATGCCGGAATTCATCATGTAGTGCTAAATCTTATCTTCCGTTCAGAATATAAGTACCAAGTGGTCACGAGCGCTGCTCAACAAAATTTTTGTACGGGGTGGTGGGGGGGGGGGGGGGGGGGAAGTCCTCCCTCCGCCCCGAGGTTCAACCACTCATCCTTTTATACACCATTTTTGATAGAAAGGATCAGAAAGGATTGACAAGTGGTACCCCTTTCACACGCTTAGTTTAGAACTTTTCATCCCTTTAATTGCTGTAAATGCACTTTCAGGTTTAAATATGAATTAATCACAAGACTAGAAAATGTTCTTGGTGTTTTCACAGAAATAAAATCATTCTGTAGCCCTCTTAGGTCATTTTACAGATCAAAACGACGGTTTTCTCCACGTACCTTTCATATTCAGTACTGGGGGAACCCCGACGACTCGAACTCCCCGCTAACTCGAACTGAATCCTGTTTCCCTTGGATTTAATTTAAACCCGTTTTTCAGGCATCTTTATTCAATGTTTACTCAGTTAATTCGAGCTCGGATAACTCTAATTCCCCGCTAACTCGAACTAGTTTTCCTTTCCCTTGATAAAAAAGTCACAGAAAATTACTGCGATGACTCGAATTCTGGTCCTTGTGACTTTACTCGGATGCATTACATTTGCTCTTCTTGTCGGTATAATCAGTAAAAACACTAAATCTAACACTGGTTTAACACTAACAGCAATTTGATTTTAATTTGTGCAACGGCAACTCATGTTTTATCACAAAAAATGCCTTTAGAATCATGTTACCGTTTCTGATAAAATAAGTTAAACTTGCACTGCAAATAGTGGTATTATACACTGCCGGAAATGCTGAAAAATCAATTATTATTAATTTTTAACACTGAAAATTGTAGTTTGCAATCGACCCCAATAAACGGCAAACCTCCGCTAACTCTAACTGTTCTTCTTTTCGCTTCAGAGTTCAAGATACAAGGATTCTACTGTACTTCAACTAGTGAAATCCCCCTTTCGAGAGGAGCGTCCCCTTATAGGCCTTTAAAGGGAGGACTCCCGGGGATATCTACCTCATCATGAACAATCTCTTTATTCATAAAACCCTCGAGGCACTGGGTGTATGCAAGAGATTCTGTTAACTGGTTAACTTGATCATTACCGTATTTACGACCACAGTATTGAACCAAAACTGATACAAGGGGAGCAGTAAATTCTTCTCACTCCCTGGCTTTGTGTTGTGGAGTGTTCTAAAAACCTTGAAAAATTGTTCAAAAAACATTGGAGGGGATCCCTTCAGTTAGCATTCGAAAGTTGAATTAATCAGGCATGTCATGCTTCATCAGTAGACAAAGTGATGGGGGTTTAGGCTTTATTTGACTCCTAAAGGAGACCATACTAGAACAGGCAAATAGTTAAGAGCTACAGTGATTTTAACTGCACTACAAAATTTTGTCATCAAATGCTATCTTCAACACAGTTTATTTTCTTAAATATAGATATTTCTTTACGCAGAGACTCCAGACCTTTAGATAAGACGGGGGGGGGGGGGGGGGGGGGGGAGTCATCCAGACCCTGAGATGAAGGGGGGCACCGGTCTCAAACTTTTTTTAGGCCCTTCGGGCCTCATTTTGGTCTCAAAATAAGGGGGGGGGGGGCGGGCCCCCCGGGTCCCTTCCCCTGGATCCGTCACTGAAAATTCCCAGGAGGGCATTCAAGGGAAGTTTGCGTAGGGCCGTGGTGTGCCAGCAAGGCCTTCACTCGCTAAAAATGAAAATAGATACCCCTGTCATGGGCTCCTGCTCCTGTTTAAAACTCAAGACTCGAAAAAAGCTATTCCCTGTTCATCGATTTATACCTTTGTCCATACCCGTTTAGGCCAAATAAGGGAGTGCTTCCTCCTTCCCCTTGGGTAAAGAAATCGAATTTCCCTCCAAAACACCCCAAGCAAGATGAGAAGAATTCCCGTCACTTTCTTGTGTTAACGTCGGTAGACCTCCCACGGAGCAAACTTAAGCGACACATTGAAGGGAGACAGGGGGTGCTTACCATTTTGGCACAAACTACCCAGCTGGAAATCTTGTGCAGAAACAAATTGGTGGTAGAACGACCCGCTACAAAGTATATCCAAATCTGCTAAAAAGACTAAAAACAGTAGAAAAATTGCATGGCCTCAAATCACAGCCCATATTTTCTGAACCTTGTTCGAGGGAATGGCACAAAGTACGTTTCCTACCGAAGTTTCCGGTTTTCCCATGTGAAAGGTAGGTACCCAGGGATACCTGAACGCCGGCGCGCTTCCTTCCTTTACGAGCAGTACATTATGGCAACAAAACAGGGAAAATATTTGTGATATACTACTTCGTATTAAACATGGGGAGCAAGTTTTATTTTTAATAAATAATATAATAACATGTACAAATCAAATTTTACATCAATTTATGAAATACAAATATACCCTTTATTTCGAAAATACGAAGACGTCGAGTAATTAAATAAGAATTGTAGCTTGACACTTTTGCACAAAAAGACAATAAAATTTTAAATTTTCGTTCTTAAACAAATGCATTGACTTTTTACGCCCTGTTAACATTAAGATATTTAAAACATCTTTAAAACCTTAAGACGTTTCAAAAAAAATTTCAGAGAGAAGTTTCTGCGTAAGTCAAGTTGTAATACATCATCATCATTTTTTGGGGGGGGGGGGCACGGGGTGGAATGGGTGTTGGGGGTATTTTCTAAGTGTTTAAAAACTCAAAATCAGGTGTAACATTCTCGCTACCAAGACTACTTTTACTATAATAGTATGACACATTTGGAATAACATGTGAAACCTGTGAAGAAACTTTTGCGTAAAACCAATTTTCTCAATATATGAAGAATGAAGTACTAAAAACCCAAATTAATTCAAAACATGTTTGCAACCAATAACTATACACTTCAGAAACTCTTCCTTTAAATACAGTCGCTGACAAAACTGTCAAAACACTGGAAATAGAGCATCCTATCCTCTTCCTAATCCCTCATAATCACCCAACCAAGGAAGGCATTTTGTTATGTAGAAGATAAGTGAGAAGGTAGTTTCTCTAACATGAATTTGTTCAGTTGTTAACAAAGTGAAAAACTAAAAAACAGAAATATCACTGACGATAAAATATATCTATTTGGGATTTATTTTCATAAATCCTAGATGACTTGTGATAATAATATCACATGAGCTGAATTCAATCCACCCAATTAAGAAACTTTTTTTTAACCAATAAACTAAAAAATTCTTAAATTTGACTTGTGTACCCTTTATAACAACCTTATAATAAATAACAAATGGACTATACTTCATACACACTTATTACATTAGTATTTCCTCTACAAAGGAAAAGATTGGACAACATTAAATTTTTTGTATGTTCTTGACATCTAAAAATGATATAAAATAATAATTACTCTTTTAAAAACCTTTTCAGTGTTTCTATATATTATATTCTTCCTGACAGTACATACTTAGCCAAAATGTAACATCATGACCTGTACCAAAGCAGTATGAGAAATAATTTAAATAATTTTGCTTTGGTACATTATGCTCTTACACTTTGGCATTACTATCCCAAGAGACATTTTAGGTAAAGTGTAGAAAGGAAATTAAATGAATCAGTTATTAAACTAACAAATAATAGTAATAGTAATAATAATAATAATAATAATAATAATAATAATAATAATGATAATACTTTAAAATTAAAAATTTATAATGCACCTTTGACTGCTTGATGCATGGACTGATCTCTACATTCATTGTGAAAGGTACACATTATGCTACTGACAGTATATGAATCACTTACACCGCTTGAAAAAGAATGCTTGTGGTTTAGGGTGATGGCCTGGCCACCTCCTGTTAGTGACCTGTTATTTTTGCACTTTGGGTAGTTCCTGACAGAAAGTTCAGCTTTATTTAAGTTCCACTTAGAATAAAGCAACCAATTATAGAAGTTTGTTAAAAAAATGTTCTATTGGCGTCTTTTTTCCACATGCATTTGTCATTCAGTAAATACTGGGGATATGCGTATTAATTTATCTCTTGCCTGGTGTTTTCCACTATCTACCACCCTAAATAGCTACAGAGGTAGTGAAGGCAAAAATATTTCCTACCAAAATTGAGTGTTCAGTAGTAAGCTAGTATGTTCATTAATCCTGGACCAAAAAGTGGTTAATAGGCAAAAAAAAGACGGCAAAAACTAGACAGCTAAATACATTTAGGCAATCAGTATTGAATACTTCTGAAAAAAATGAATGAACTACTTCATAAAATAATGCATGCAGTTTTAACAATTTTGGTAACAAAAAACAGTTAAACAGAAGCTTTCAGTAATAAATGCAATTCCTCAGGTTATTATCTTGTGTACAACTTCATTTGTGCTTGAAGATCATCCATTGTTGTTACACCATACTTGTCCTTATCTGTCTCCAGGAGCTTAAAAATTTCTTCAAGTTGTTTTTTCTGTGTCCTTGTATAAAATGAAAAAGAATAACTATTACATTAATCAAAAGTACCCAGTATTTCAGGCACATGATATTACCTTCCAATAATAATATTTACTTCCAATTTGCAGTCACTTGGGCTGCCACCATTATTTTTAATGTTTAATATTTTTTATAATGTTATTGTTTAGGAGCAAGTAAGCTCCTAAGAGCATTAATTCTTAGTACAGGTCTCTTTTTGATAATCTTATGAGGTAAATGCATTCATGTGAAACTTTAAAACTAATTTTCTGTTAAGGTACATTTGAAAGTCTTTTAAGAAAAGAATTGAAATTTGGCATTCATTGCTGACAAGTTGAAAATTATGGGAGGTTCTTTACTCTTTAATGAGTATTCTCCTAAACCAGTTTTAATTAACTACACTGGGAGTTTTAAAAGAAAAACTTAAAAATAAATAAGTACATAAATAAATAAATAAATAAATAAATAAACATATATGTACATTTATACATGAATAAATGAGCACACAATAAAATGGCCTAATAAAATGAATGTGAATAAAATATAAAAATACGACAGAATTTTAGTATCCTACATGCTAGAGATAATGGCTTTAATTTCATCGAAAGAATCAGGAGTTTTAGATAAGGGTACACTTTAGTATACCGGTAGGTGTAGTTCAAAATGGTAAGTTGGTAAAATGGTGGACAATTAGGAGATCTTGAAGCTCTTATATTGTGAGATATTTCAGGTGGTAGGGAAATACCAACAAGCCCTTTATAGATCTTGTAAAACATGAACACTTGGTTGATCAATCTATGGTTCTCCAAGGAGTCCCATCCTAGGGTGTAAATCATTGGAGAGACGAGGCTGAAATGGGAATAATAATTGTTGTCGACAAATCTGGCTGCAGGGCACTGAACCACCTCTACATGTATCTCATCAATTTTACACTGCATGTGAAGGTTCCATACACTACTGGCAAACTCCAGTTTGGGGCATACAAGAGTAAGATAAGCGGTGTTCTTGACCTCCGTAGTACAACCAGATCTGTCCAAGAAGACCAAGACTTGAATTTGCCTTCTTACAAAGTGTATCACAATGTTCATTCCAGGACAAATTGTCAGCAATAGATTATCCCCAGGCACGTTGAAGAGGAGACTCTTAGATAACCTTACCATTCAAAGTATAGTTAAAGTCGACAGGAATCCTTTGGTGGTTATCCCTAAATGACAACACTTGCCTACATTAATGGAACGTTGTCAAATCTCTCTTCAAAAGGTTTAAGATAAGGATTAACATTGTAATTTATTTTAATTTCTATTACTTCTTATTTACTTTTTAATCAAAAGATCTTACTCTTTTTCTTCAGCCAATTCCTCTGTGGTCATTTGGCTTTCAATCTCTTTGATACCCAGCCTAGACGACTTGTAGTAAGTCTGAATGTTAGATGCATCCTTGACTGTCATCTCTTTGATCCTCTTTTTCTGTTCATTGTCTGTCAGTTGCTGTTTACCTTCGTCTTGTGGCAGCATCTCTTTTTCATCTGCTGGAAGGTAATGGATATCTTTCGCCTTTATAAGGCCTGCACCTTGTAAAAACTTGGCAGCCTCTTCAAAAGTTACTTCTTCCTCATCATCCTTGGGTTAAGTTAAAACAATACATGTAAATACTTCTTAAAATGAGTGAACAGTTGTAACTGCAAGACTAATCCAAAATACATTTTTTATTAGAAAATACATGCATTTTTGGGCATTTTTTAGGGGATTAGACATCTACACTAAAACGATAAAAAATGAAGGTATTCAAAAAAGATACTTTTGACAACGAAGCTGGAGTCTTTTGAAATGGAGGCCCATCATTTCAGTGTAGGCAGTCAAAGGGTCTTGAAAATGCTGACATTGTCTGTATCTTACGGTGTGACATGCAGAGAAAATGAGGTCATGGACAGACAGACTATAAGATTTACTGGTATATTTATATCTTTGGGTGGTTAGAATTAGGTGTGAAAGACTACAAGTGAATACTGGGTCCACTATCTTGACAATCACCAGGGCTTCTGATATTTCGCGCGGTCGCGGACCCGTGAAATTCAGGTATTTCCGTGAAGTCCCGCGAAATTCCCTAAAAAACGCGAAATACCGCGAAATCCGCCAGAAATATTTCCAAATACATGTCGGCAAAGCATATTTAATACTTATCTTAGCTATTAGACCTGCTTCATTCACCCCAAACTCCAAATTTATCTTGAAACTTCGTCACTGCAACGAGTAAACAACGTCCCAAAACTACCAGGGCCCGGTTGTTCAAACGTTGGATAGCGCTATCCACCGGATAAATCACTATCCAGCAGATAAGTATTTGGGAAACCAATTGCGTTACCTATTGGATAGAGATTTATCCAGCGGATAGCGCTATCCACCTTTTGAACAACTGGGGCCAGGCGTCTTAGATTAATGTTGCGAAAAACTGGGCACTAACCAGAATGTTAATTCTTTTAGCATTTGCTCATTTCTCGAGCGAACTGTTGTTCAAAGAGCAAATGATTATTCCTGTTAAAAAAACGTTAAACAACACTGGTCATATCGACGCAAAATTGATCAATTTTAGCGAAATTTGCCAAAAAAACCCAGCTGTTTTTTACTGATTGTTTCTTGGCGAAGTTTACCCCCGAAATTTCCCGTTAAATCAGCCGATTTTTCTAAGAATTTGCCCCCGAAATCCTTAGAAATTTGACTTTTTTCCGCTAAAATCCCGCGAAATCGGCCGATTTTTCTGCGACTTTTGACTTTTCTTCCCGCGAAATCGGCCGATTTTTCCGCGAATTTGCCCCTGAAAATCCCGTGAAATTTTGCTTTTTTTTTTGCGAAATATCAGAAGCCCTGAATCACAGAGTAGATACCATCTGTGGGTTAAAAATGCCATAGCAGTGATGCTAAGAGCCAGCTGCTGGCTAATTTCACTGGGTGAAAAAGAGCTTACCACCAGCTCAAATTACTCTGGAAAAAAAGGACGTGGGGTTAAATTCAGTGAAGATGCAGTTGAGAAAAAACCCATCGTGACAAATGGAAAAACCAGCTCAGCTTTTCCTTAGCTACATCCCCAGCAAGGCAGACATGCAACAGTTGCCTTTAGGGCAACCATCAACAATATAGGTGATGTAACATACCGCCTCTAAAACCCGGAATAATTTAACTCAAAAATACTACATAAGAATGAACTCTAAAATTCAGGTTTTTCTAGTGACTATTACAACCCTGCTACAATACGGTAGAGCTAAAAGGGAGCGATTTGTCTTCATCTTGATTTTCCAAGGAAACTATAAGAGAAAATTAATACAAGTGGAAAAAAGGAAATACAGCTGCAGTTGATAACATTATCACCTGGTCTTGGTGAAGATGGTTTGTTGCATGATATCAATCAAATTATATTTTATGTGGGCCGTAACACTATTTCGGTCATTGTCATGGCAATTGTATTTTTCCAGTTTTTGACAAGGGAAAAGAAAGAAAAATAAGAAAATATGTAACATTATTTTGTTATCTATGGCAAGTTACGTTGTATTAATTTTGATAAATAATGGTAATGTAAACACCCTGTAGGCAAAATTCTCTAACTTTTACTTTCCTTCTTTGGTTTGAAGCTTTCCAACTTCTGATCACAAAAAGATACACATGAAAAAAAACATCCATCCTGTGTAGAGGGACATTTCAGTGAAATAAATCACCTTTGCTTTTGTGTAACACAACAACTCTATTACAACGAAATGGAATGAAACTAAATCTAGTTAACTGTGTAAAACTATTTTTTGATAGTATTTATTCTTAAATGCAAGTGAAGTTTATTTTAACAAATCGCTTCTGAACAAAGCGCAGGTGATCGGAAAATTTTTGGTCAACAGAACTTGAAGTTATAAGCTTAAATGAGAAGATTGATTGCAAAAACAAAAAAACAACGACAAAAGAAAAAAAACAAGACGTTCAGAATGCCACTTTCCGTTTAAAGACACAATTTGCAATATTAACTGATTTAAAGACAATTTTATGGTAGTTCGAATGCTACGTTAAGCTTACATGTAATACTGTACAAGCTTACCAGTCCAGACAGATTTCGATCGACTCGTTGTTTTACTATACGCAAAGAGAAGTGCCAGAAAATATAATGATATCTAAAAATCTCTTATTTTATTTCACAGACAAATGAATTTAAAAGCTTTGGGACGGCATGATAAGCGTAAATCAGGTTAAGTAGAAATCAGAAAATCAATTTCCTTTTTTACCTTATCGGACACATTCTGTGCTCTTTCATCTCCCGACCTCAACTCTTCCTGTTCAGAATTGACATAAAAACCCTTGGATTTTCTTCGCCATAAGTACCAGCTAATTGCTACCACAGCCACGGCAATTACAACGGGAAGAATATTTTGAAACAGATAAACATCCATTACTACCCACACATCCAGATTGACGTCGAAAACAGCGAACGAAGAAAAATATTTACCGCTGTCAAAGGAGGCCGCTGGACCAGCCTCGTTTACAGGTGGCGGGAAAACAAAAGTCTCCTCGGCCCAAAAATCCAGAAGACCGGGTGCCGGTTGTCCCGGTTTTGTTTGATGTGTTCCATTGATTGGGGAAACCCAGGGGCCCCCCTGGGGACACCCTAAAAGGTGAGATCAGTGGCAACTACCTTTGGGGGCAACTCATCGCGAGTTCCAGAAAAATTTGAATTCTTAATGCGTAGTCCAATTCTACCTATTACCACCCCTCTGACATACCTGCGGGGGATTTGCCATTTTTTTAACTTAGCGATCTATTCTCCATCTCCAGGCTCCTCATCAAAGACGACGTTGTTTGAGTTCAAGACTTGGCATAACAATATTGATTTCCGTACTATAATAGCAAAACCAGACCCTCCACGGGGTCCCACACCCATTATTTCGCAGGGAGAAATGATGTTCTTCACAAGAACAAGGGGAAAGTTATTTTCGATTAGTCCCGTTCCCTACCCTCGGGACAGGACCAAATCCCCGAGCCTGAAGAACTGGACTTGTCTAGGGGGTTTCCCGAGGGATGGTAAAAGGTAAAATAGAACATGATTGGCCAGGAATTCATATATAACTACACTACGAGTAGTCCCTCATTTTCCCTTATGGATAGTAGAGCGATCGAATCGAGCCCCGTCTCACCTTTCTCGCGTGGGGTGATTTTTACGCGAACGCGCGTGTTTCGCTCTTTTCCACCCTGAAGTTTTGGTCGACCCACTATCCCTGAGGAAAAAATGGAGAATACTCGTAGCCCCTGGGTCGTCGACAATTAGGAAAGCTTAAGTCGGGTACAATGTAAATGAAAGAGCTCTTTGTCTGCTATTAACAAGATAATAAAAGTCATTATTAATAAAATTTTGGAACATCAAGAATGAACTACCAGGATAAACATTGAATGAATTTATTTACACAGTTAAAACTTACAAGAATTACTTAACATGAAAATATGTGGCCCAGTATTCCAGGGACCAAAATTAGCTCCAATTTTCTCCAACTGAAGTCCCTTTCTAACAAGTGTATTACCGACACTAAATAGGCCCAGGGGCACCCAACGAGAGTATAGTTCAAAACCACATAAACATAGCATTGTTGAACGTACTTTAGTATTTAAACGGTAGATAAAGGCTTATTTTTATCCCCTAAAAATTTTTCATCTGTTCGGATTTCCTAGCTGAAAGAATAGTGATCCGACAATTATAGGGATCAAAATTTACCTTTTCGAAAATTTCAGCCAGAAAAAAGGCTCCCGAAAATTCTAGGTGACCTTTTCAGGGTAAAAATCCGTTAAAAATGAGCAATTATACGATTTTTTTGAAGTTCGAAAATCCTAGGAGAGGTAGGCAAGCAAGAAATTTGTCCGAAAATGATCCAAAAATTCTAGACCTCAAATCGTCTTCCGAACAGATAATTTTCCGAAAATTGTCGTTGGGTGCCCCTGATAGGCCCTTTGCAGCTAGCCATTCACGTGGTACAAAACCGCCATGCTGTAGAGCAAAGGTCGAATAGGAACAAGACAAACAAAGGAAATTACCGCGTAGAATTAGTATGCCTTTTGTTTGTCTTGCCCTAGTGCGACTTTTGCTCTCCAGCATGGCGGTTTTGTACCACATGAATGGCTAGCTGCAAAGGGCCTATTCCTGTGAAACGTTGTTAACAGGAGCATACGCCACGTGCACATCTCCCACAATGCACCTTATTTGCCCCCATAATTTTGCATAAGCATTGTTTTTAGGTTATGCAAACTTTTTTTTTTTTCTGGGGGGGGGGGGGGGGGGCAAATAAGGTGCATTATGGGAGATGTGCAAGTGGCGTATGGGCTCCTGGTTGATAATGATTAGAAGTCCTAAAGAGGAACCATTTAAATGAAAACTACTGAAGAGCAGGGTTTTTTAACCAACAAAAAGGCTAAGACTTTTCAAACCAATTTTGTTAATAGCTCACGTCGACATTTTAAAATTCTAACATGACTCCGAATATGGAAAAATGACCAGAAAGCTTCGGATTCATGTTACAATTTTAATATATCGAACGTGGGCTATTCAGAAACGACTTTCAATGACATTCAACCTCGTCCCAGAGTCTTCTCGATTCCAGCAGCCATATTAGTAAAAGAGAGGACCCTGGGGACGAGTTTGATTGACATCTTTCTCTCATCAGATCCTAATGTTATTAGCTGATAACTATGGTCTGCGTTTGTCGGTTGAAGAGTTCAAGCGTGATGCTGCTTAAGAAAGCAGGGATAGAGTTGAATCTCTTCAGATAAGTCTCTATTTGATCCGTTAACTGAGAGGAGAAGTCTGTGGCAAGGAGCATCATTTCACCTTTGGAAGTGCTCTAAAATTACAACAAAAAAGCACAAAATCAAAACAGGTACATTCATCTTTTAGTTTTCTTCCAAAACTGAAACAAGTATTCGCATGCGCAGACGAAGAAGCCGCAGCACCCAGGTTACTTAAGTACAATAGTAAAAAGCAAAATAAACAAACAAACAAACAAACAAAACAAACAAAACAAACAAAAAACATCAAAAAGAAGGAATACACTGAATACGTTGTCAGAAATAAGGACAAGTTCTACAAAGTAGCTTGCGAAAAGACTAGCGTAGCCTGCATAGCAAGCGTTTCCGCTCGAGTTAATGAGCAAAAGCTGGAACGAGAGCAAACAAATAAAAGAAAGGGGAGGGGCTCTGGCTCCAAATTTTCACGCCATAACTCGAGCGGAAACGCTTGTTACGCAGGCAAAGGCTTGCTTTTAACTTTTCTTTTACCTGCGTACGTGATGTTTCCTTAAGTATAAATGGTAATTATGAAGAGCGAGGGAGACTTGAGTATCGTTTGGGCGAGAAAACAAGGCGGTTATTGGATAGAATCAGTTTTCTGATAAAGGATTTGAAAATACTAGTTGTTACCATAAAATTCCTGAAAAAATTATTGTGCAAGTCAGCTTTTCATCGCAAAACTGTATCATCGTATCAGTTCTAATGCGATCTAATGGAGTCAATAGCGCCGCCTCAAGCTTCACGCGGAAGAGACCCCTTTTACAGGCGACGTGCATATTGGGTGAGATGAGGATAGCAAAGTAAGCTCAATCAGTTAGAGCACTGGTTTGCAAACCGGTTTCGATCCCCTAGCGAGCCGGACCTCTACTCAGGTTCTCAAAACAACTGAGAAACAACCAAGGTACTAGTGCCTTTGCCAAGCAAACAGCTGGGCCTTCATGTGCAGGTGCAAATGGTAAGCTGTAGCTAGCATGTCCTAGCTCAAGAGTAATTGTGACCAGCCCGAAAAATAATCTTGACAAACAAGATTGATAACATTTCTTCTGTAATCTGAATTCCCCGCCCCCCAAGAAAAAATTCACTTGCCTGTCGAGCAGGTTAAGAGCATAATTTAGTAGCCTGACTAAAGCAAAATCTACCAGCCCTGGGCTATCGGATATGACTTTCTTTGCATGCTGATGTGGCAGGGTTGACCACGTGAACTAGTGGTTATGTCTTCAGTATTGGACGTACAACAGTTCTTATGACAAACTATACCTCAAATAACAAGTCGTCTGCAGATCTCTCGGCATACATGGACTGAAGTCGATACTGATTGTCTCGAATCACATCCACCTTGTACCCTGTTAGCGCATAACAAGCCTCGCGAAACTCTTGGATCTTTTTCTTGAAAACCTGACCACAAAATTAATTAAAATAACGTTATAGTGTATTAGTTGTGCCATTTGCTTCAAGACTGAGGGCCTAGTTTAGTAAAATAGTGAAACAAAATATAATTCACCATTCACCTCCTTAAGACGCTGGTTTTTCATCTCTGCCGAGGAAAGTTGAGCTTTGAAATCTGTTGGATAATGATCATAACATAAGAATCAATGGTGCTAATCCAAGTATGAGTAGTTTAAAAAACCTGTTTAAGAAAACTTTGTTTCTATTTTCAACAGCCCGAGATGTCTTAAATGAAAAGTTGTAAATTGTTGTGAAGATGGCAGGACAACAACAACGACAACACAGCACACATGGGGGTGGGGTTGGGGATTGAAAATTCTTGGAGTGCTACGTGGTGAAGTTTGGCTCATACTATTTGCCTCTGCGCGACTAGAAAAACTTGCTTTCTGGAGTAAAGTTCCGGCCACTCTAAAGTTTCCTTAAGTGGGAGGAGCCCACCCTAGGCAGTCTGGTGATTCTCTCATAAGCAAAGCGTTTGAGGTTAGTTTCGCCAACGGATATCACAGGTGCTGACACTTTTTTTTCTTGTCAAAGAAATCACGATTGTGTTCAACAAATAAAGCATCATACGCAGTTAGCATTTTCTTTGAAAATAATCAGTCGAGTGTTTCATCGAAATGAAGCGAAAAAGTTTGTTGAAGTGTCACTACCACAAGTTTCTTCTCTAGTTGGCCAATTCGAGGTAACGGTAGAATAGGCAATTACTATATAGCATTCTTAAAACCTGGTCAGTCCACAAAATCGTCTGGATCATCTCTATCGCGGCCTCGGTTATTTTGGAACGATTGAGACAATCTGGACAATTATATAAACCAGGCCCGTTTCTCGAAAATCCCTGTAACTTGACGGTCCCGAAATCAAATATTTAGATCAAAATCTAAAAAACAAAAGCACAGTTCCTCACTAAGAAACCAGTACAGTTTGTTTTCTTGACGGATAGTTTTATCATATTATCTTCAAAACTACTGAAACTTCGTAAACGACAACAGCTTTACGGGCTCAAAAATTATGGGGACTTTCGAGAAACTAGCCTGCGTGGCTCGCGCCTAAAACTCCCTTTCCCAAAACTGCCTTTCCCTTCCCTTTTTAAAAACAATGGTTTCCTGGCAGGCGTTTCCCTCCCTCCTTCCTCGCGTTTCTCTCGCGCCTAAAACTCCCTTTCCCAAAACTGCCTTTCCCTTCCCTTTTAAACGCCTGCCACGCAGGCTATCGAGAAACAGGCCCCAGCTCTATCCAGGAGATATGTGATAGCGCCAATCGCTCGACATGTCGATGGTCTGAACACATTCATTTCTGAGACCGGTTTTGGGCCATAAAGACGGTCTGGACAATTACATGCAAATCAGGCTAAGAGGAGCTATTCGTAAGCTGACTATCATTAATAAATCCAGCACAATGGATAAAGAGAACTGACTGACCTTCCACTTGTTTCATGACACTCGGCGCTCCTTCAGCAGTAAGTTTGTTAAGTCCGGGGCTAACTTCTTCTTGGCTACCACCGCCTCCTTCCTCCAGGATCTGTAGCCTCCTCCGAAGTGTTTCATTCTCCTTCCTCAATTTCTCTAACTCCTCTGCCCGCTGCTGTTTAGCCATGCTTGATGGATTCATCGACAGGTGAACTATCTTGGTTTTGGTAGGATCGTAGTAACCCTAAAACAATTCAAAGCTAAGTATAAACCTTAAAAAAGATAAGCAACAACTCAAATATAAATTCCTTTGGGCAGGACTACACGGCAGGTGGAAGTCGACTAAGACTTACTTGTTCTCTGTTTGCTTTTTGTGGTAAAAGCCACAAATCACAACCTCTAAAACGAGGAGTGACAGTGGGGAAGGAAGAAAATATGCGTACATGGATGACCTGGTAACTAAGGCGAACTGTCCTGGAGTTGAATCCCTAAGAACCACACCCAAGTTCAGAAAGAGAAGAAAATTTCATCGTCGCTTGTTTACGTCCTCCATAAAACTGGAACTTAGATATTTTCACGCTGTGGTTGTCCCGTTAAGGCAAAGGATATACAAAGAAATGTGGGGCACGTGCAAAGTTGCAGTTTTGCCAATCTAAACCTATTGCTTCATGAATCCCGTTACCGTCGGTGACTCGGTGCCGTCGGATCTAAAGGTTTCTAATGTCTCGGGGCGAAAACAGGGTGACTGACCAGCTACAGTATCTTCAAAACAACAAATAGGCGTTCATACCTGCATATGCATTTGTTCTTTACGAAGATCGTACATCTCCAGCTGTTCCTGTAGTTTGGCGTTCTCTTCTCTAAGGTTTTCCACTTCTTTACTGTAAAACAAAGCGATGAAATGTAAATTAAAAAAGTGAGAAGAAAGTGAAAAAAGTGAGAAACTTTCTTTCCGCAGAAAGTCCCCCCTGTACTCCCTCCACTTCAAAGAAACGATTACCGCTCCACAAACGGTGCGTCTGAAGTTTATACTTAAATATTCACTAAAATAAAAAAAAACCGTTCATAGCGGCTACAAAGCTCAGATTTTCTAGACTACAGTGTTCTTAAGTACTCACTCAAATCCTACGTTGGATAACCGATGTATTCGTGACGGTCACCCCCAACACCTTTTCTTGGCCCAAAATTAATGCTTCAGGGATGCTTAGAAATGTTCGATAAACAGGTTCAGTTTATACTAGGAGAGATTCAAGACGAATCTGGAACATTGTGGCACCGGATTCCTTTTGCGTGCATCCACAAATTACATAAACTTTCTGGTGGTTTGACCGCGTGTCCGGAGATTTTGAATCCAGAATCTATAAGAGTGAATACTTTGTATCCGAATGAATGTTCTTGGTTTAACAGATCTGTGAAAACGCCTACGAACCCGAAAACCATAAAATGCAATTAACTCGGTAAAAGGTACTCCTAACACGTTTACACAGCACCGGCTGAAAATTTGACCGGACATTTTGTTCACACGGGACCGTTCAATTTTTCCACTTTGTTCATATGGAACGTTGAACGACTATGCGTCTAAATTTTCGTTCGGTTAAGATGATTCCGTGTGAACAGAACACCTAAACGCACGAATTTTCAACCGGTCGTAAACTCGTCCAGTGCCGTGTGAACTTAGCCCTGACCTCAGATTTGCAGTGGGAAAATTAAGGGTTTGAATTATCTCGGGTTTTCTCCGTCCAACGATCTCGACATACAAAATATTCTATATTTCTTAGATTTTTAACATTTTTACCGTAACAAACTGTTGTCTGGTGTTCCTTGCGTCTGTTTAGACAACTTATCACGTAGTTCATTAACTTCAACTTCAAGCTGTAAAGACGATAAAAGCGACAAAACCTCAGTAAAAACTTACAGGGTGCAAACCACTGGTCATTTCCAATAGATGTGCTTAGACACCTAATATGTACTTAACTTTGCAAAATTAAAGACCCTCGAATAAAAATACTGACGAAATTTAAACAAACGTAATTCAACACCCATATAGAAAATTCAATTCACAGAAAAACTGAGAAACTTGTAATACCAACAACACATACACACAGGGTATGCATCGACAAATGCACAAATTATTTACTGGGTTGACCGGTTTGGTAAGTTCCATTTTGTAACTTCTACTGTGAAGTAACGATAGCTTGTAAAGACTTCACATATGGAGTAGAGAATCTTACAATGTAAAAAGAATTCTAAAAGATTGAGACTTTGAAAAAAAATAAAAGAAAGTTGATAACGCTTGAATCGCGAAATTTAATGCCCTTTTTTATATTTGCCTACTGAAATCGCGAAAATAGAACCCCGAAAAATACTCTCACCAAAGTCGCGAAATTAAGTACCAATTTGAAATTACATACTTTGTTACATTTCAGTTTTTCCTGGCATGCCAGCTCTGCTTTTTCATTCAACTCGACCTGAAAAGAAAGTAACCAGAGAGAAATTTAATTTTTCTGATGA
Organism: Porites cylindrica; assembly: GCA_964035525.1. NCBI lineage: Eukaryota > Metazoa > Cnidaria > Anthozoa > Scleractinia > Poritidae > Porites > Porites cylindrica. The sequence continues at coordinate 34,819,042 of OZ037780.1, forward strand.
TGGCAAATTAAACCATCGTTTGCTCCACGAAATAGTTGCAAGAAATAACCAATCGAGTGGCCTACGGACACAGACGGATTTCTGGTCCTCGTTTCTCTCCACTCGAAAATAATTATTGCTACCTTTATTCAAGCGTCTTAAAATACTCCCCCATACTCCAAAACATGCCGTAAAATATACCAAAACCAAAATCATTTTTTCTATCGTTGCCAATATGCCGTTAACTCCTTGGGCTTATACAACTTCGTAAAATGGATTTTAAGAGGGCTGGTAAACTGGGGAGCTTATAACCGGACTAAAAAAGCGTTTCAAAACAAGCTACATAACAGTGCTGATCAAAATACTTTTTGAATTCACTCGCTTTTAAAGCTTCAAAACGTTGTAAAAATCGAATTCATTTCGATACAAGCAAGAGGGGGGCTTATATCCGAGTTGGGGGGGGGGGGGGGGGGTATTACCGGACGTATTTCTTGTTTACCGGTTGATGGGCCTATGCCTGCATGGGGGCTTATAATTAGGGCGGGAGGGCTTATCAGCGGAAGCTTACGGTAACGAAAGAATAAAGGGGTTAGTTTCAAACAACTTTGAAAGGGGGAGTCAAACACTTTTTTTTGTTTTGCCAACTGAGTTGATAAAGTAACAGGGTTCTATCTAGGGTATTTGATGCCCCCCCCCCAAAAATATTGTTATCATTACAAAATATAAGTAACTATGTAGGAAAAATCATCCAGACGCGACGAGGTCTGTGCACATGAAGCAAGTATTCCCTGTCTGAGGACACTATATGACAAGGAATATGGGGTATTATTTTAAAATACTGTACTGTACTCTAACATTTCTCAAAATTGTGTCTCAAAATGCACCAGATTGCATCTCACGACATATTCATTTCAGAAAATTTCCGGGGGGGAGGGGCATTCCCCCGGATCCCGCTAGGAAGCTCGTGGGCTTCGGCCACTCGGTACTTCTCCCCCAAATGATAAATCCTAGATAGAACCCTGGGTAAATATACCTCTGTAAAAAGATGGAACCTTTGGATTAGCTTTGATGAAGGATGGTTAAATAATCATGCGGAAAGGACGTCAACGGCAACGAGAACGTCAAAAAAGGATTAGGTCAACAACTTTGCACGCCTTTTTGGAACATTTCTTTGCCGTAACTGCACGCCTACGACCAAAAATTGCCTTCACGTTTTCTCGAGTACGTCAACAAACGAAGACGAATTTCTCTTTCACTGTTTAAACTTGGATATTTTTCTTAGGAATTCAATACCGGGATGGTTCGCCTATATTTATAAACAGAGTAAGCCAGTCGGGATAATCGCGATGAAGTTTCAAAGAACGCGAAGTCACTTTTTAGTGGTGACGTTTTCGCCGCCGGTGCCATCGTGGTATCTAAAACTTTCTGATGATTTAGTGACTAACCTCCAGTGTTTGTATGTGTTCATGACATGTTTTAAGACGAGTTTCAGCCTGATGGCAAAAAAAAAAAAAAAACAAGTGTTAAAGTTATATAAAGTGAATAAGTTAAATAAGTTTGTATATTTTGTAACGTTGTATTGTAATAACTTCAGTTCATCTTCTTGTGTCAGTTGTATAGATCTGTCTTCCTGTTCCTTTCCTCTTCTTAATTTCTTCCTAGTTACAGATTACTTTACGTTTTCCTCTGCCTACCTCGATTAGCCAAGCTAACTGCGAGTAGAGGATGTTTGTGTGTATATATTTGTTTAAATTAATTTAATTTGTAACTTATGAAGATCAATAAACTTCAAACTTCTTCTTCTTTGTATGCTGGGCTCAAAGCTCTAAGTGACAAAGAAGTATGTACTTCAACTAATATAAACGACACTGAAACCCGTAAGTCTAAGACGATATAAGAAACCTCAAATTACGTTACGATTAAGTTCGAGTAAGACACTTTTCAAAGCCATATATTTAGTGATAGACGTCTTGTCAAAATACTACTGAAAACTTGGCAAGGGCATTCTAACAATTGTCATAATTCTGTATCGTCAACCAACTGATGTCTTTGACGTCGATTTCTTTTCCTCATAGCATCTAAACTATTAATTAAAGAACAGCAGCTTCATTCTAGCTCACAAGTATCTTCTACATGTATCTTAAAAAAAGGAAAAAAACTCAGCGTGAGCTAGGATCTGTATGGGGGTACTTCGGTAAAACTTAAGACTTAATGGGTTTGGTCCTGTAACATGAAACAGTTAAATTTTAGGCATTTTAACATTAACACTAAAAAAATCGCTGTAACAGTAATTTTTTTTTTCCAGAATGAAACACAAACTGCTCCCAAAAAAACAATATTATTTTGTTTGGCATATCAAGGAGTTTTCGGCCATTTGCGACATATTCCCATTTATTTCAGAAGATTTCCGAAGACTACCGAAGATATCCGAAGACGTCCAAAGAAAACCGAAGATTTTCGAGGAGAAATCCGAAAATTTTCAAAGAGCAGATAAGAATTGACAATGCCAAAAGACTATAGGCCTTTTTTCCACGAAAAAGCCTCCAAACATAACACAGTATTTTCTCCAGAAACAGTAGATATTAAAAAATTTGCCAGTTAAACAACAAACACTAGAAATTATGGGCAAATGACACCAAACCCCATTCAGACCCTCCTGTTCTGTTAACACCAACCTCTTGCAGTCTTGCACGAATCTGAGGGTCATAGTTTGATGAATAGCTGTTATCGTAATTATCCAAAATCCTTCGGCATCCATCACGTTCCTAATGACGACATTGAAAATCATCATCATCTTCATTGTGTTCGCCATTGTCACCATTTTTTAGATACAATCTTTTAACTGGGAGGGATATAACTTGAAAGTATACCGTAAATGATCTCATGGACGCCCACTCTCAAATAAACGCCTCTCATCTAATAAACACCCCTCTACAATGTTAAGACAGTTTGTAATAGACGCCCCCTGTCTTATAGACGCCCCCTAATAGATTTACTCCAAGATACTAGGAATTAATAAGGGTTTGCGCATAGTATCTTGCTCAATAACAAGTTCAAAGTAAGGACAAACTAATGATCATGGCAACATAATGTCTTTAAACAAGGATTCTGACCATCATGTTGAGATTTGAAAGAGAGATATGGATATCTAAACGGCCTAGACAAATCAATTGATAGAGTGAATATTCCTTTTAATATTTTCGCCGAAGCATATTAGTTTTGTTGAGGTTGTTTCAGTTACGAGAATAAACGGCACCTCTTGGACCCCTAAAATTGAATAGACGCCCCCACGCGTCTATTGAGATTATTCACGGTAAACCATCCAAATGATTTGTGAAATTAAACTAGTTAAGTGCTGGAAAAATTCCCACATCACAGCAAAATCATAACATTACTATTACCTTTTTGTAACAGACAAGCTATTAGTTCACTTACAGCTGTGACAAGAAACAGCCTTCGCTGGAGTTTTTGATTCCGTTCCCTTTGCCGTTCTGCATTCTCCTGTGTATTCCAAAATATTAGAAGTTAACTATACAGTTGCATAAAAGATTTTAATAGCACCAACTTTTTAAGCGAGTGCCCATGACACATTAACCAGCAGGTAATCAAATAATAGACCTGTAAAACAGTTTTTTCCAGTTTTGACAGAGACCAGTAGTTTAACCCAGATTTGTTTCCTCTCAGGGTTTTTAAAATTCTACAGTTTCTGACTTGTAAACATCCTCACCACGTTTACATGAAGACACCCCTGGCTTAAAAGAGTTACAGCAGTTACCTTGTACTCACTACATAGTATATACTGTCAGTATTTGATTGTAAGAGTTCCCTTTTTTATAAGTTACCTTTAATTCTACTGCCTCTCTTTTAACAACAGCTAGTTCCTCTGCTGCCCTGTGATAAGCTCTCTCATTGATCTGAGCACTGGAAAGATAACAAAATCATTCATAAAGAGAATCAGTTTGGAAGCACAAAACTGACTGAGATTTTGACAATCAGTTTTGGCCATTAAATAATAAGCTGATTTAGCAACAGAACGGGAACGTCAGTTGACGACGGCGCGCGCAAATTAAACAACTGGCTTGACCAATGACAGAGTGGTAAATTGGGCACCACAAGTTGTGTTCAGTCCTTTCCGCGCACTTTCCCTTCGCCAACTGACGTTCCTGTCCTGTTTCTAAATCAGCCAAATTAACACTTATTGGATTGAGCCGGAGAGTGATACAGCTGTTACACTCTCCAAGATGGACAATACCCTCTGAGATCTGTATACTCTGTAATTCTTTAGATGGTATTTAAAAAGCCATATCCAAGAACTGATTTATTATTCATCAGTGATTCTGTTACAAATATGTATTTTGAATGAATGACAATCTATGTTTAGTAACATAACATGATAAAGAGCATCCACACCTGGATTTTAAATCACTCTGTGTTTCCAGTAATACCACCTGAGTTTTCTGCAGATTTGCAACATCTTGGGCAAGCTGGGCAGGTGATCTGTAAAGTAAGGAATTTCGTAAATTCATTAAAAATGTGAGTCAAGTCAATCAAGCCAAGTAAATTTTTTACATAATTCACAAAAACTTGTTGTTAGTTACTAGAAATAAAATATTAGGGCATAGTTTATGCTAATGATAGCCAGACCTCAGCCTTTTTGTTCCTGATAAATCCTCAGTTTCCCACTTCTGAATTTTCTTTTTCAGCTCCTAACATAAATATCAAAACAAAAGAACAATAAAAACAACTAAATGACAGTTTTTCAAATTCCAAGTTCTCTACAACACTGTTTACACCTAGCAGATATGAAAACCCATGGATAGTGTGCGTACGTTTTTCTCATTCCTTAAAGCTCAGCCTATCCACAGACATTTTTCTTTTTCTTTGACAATTCAGCAGCATGCGAGTGATTTCATACACATGCTCAACGATCTCTTACGAGAAAATTAATGGCCTGTGAACACACTACTTAACTTAAATCACAACAACAATAATATTTATGGAAACCTTTGTTGTCTTTGAAAATTCTTGTATATATGAGGAACAAATTTTCGAACAAATTCATTAAGGGAGGCACAAAAATAATGCATAATAACAAGTACCTAATAAGTGTAGCAATGCCCGGGGGGGGGGGGGGAGGGGGTGGGAGCTTAGTATTCGCATAATTCAAACAGACACAGTAACATTGACTTGAATTAGATTTCACTCACTTCATTCTCAATCTCCACCCTTGTCAGTTCTGTAACCCTCTGCTCAGCCCGCACAAGCTTTCCTTGCAAACTGTCTGCTTTCTCTTTCAATAAAAGGTTACTTTCATTTGTCTCTCTAAGAATAAAGAAATTACTGTCGTTACAAAAGTTGTCCCTATTGCACTGTAAGATTGATGCCCAGCTCAGTGGCAATGCCGTCAGCTTGAGGACAGGGTCTTGTTCCAAAACTATGATGCAAGATTTCAACAACTGTTAAACTGTGACAATAGATGGATCGAAACATAACATCACTGCTTAGCTGACAGACAACCAATAACACTCTGAATTCATTGACCAGGTCACTAACCAGAGTAAAATACCCTCAACTAATGTGATACAACTCACTTTGAGTCTGAAGATGACTACTGCACAGGTTGTCAAAACATCAGTCCTATTCAGGACTATGTTCACCCGGCTGATCATACTCAACCTACCTGTGCTTTAATGAAATGACTCCTGGGGTTAAACCTTTCACAGTTTTACAAAGGTACATAGTTTAGATGACAATAACTTTGGGGATTTAAACTCAAGGGCTTTAAGATGACATACCTGTTAAACTGGTATTATTAAAGGTACATAATAACAAATTTTACATGCATATTTAGTTTAACTATTATTTTCTTTGGGTTATCTCAGGTGCTTTAAAAAATTTTCTCATCCAGTAAAAAGTATATATTCACCCACTAAGAACAAAACTATGGCCTCAATTTCAAGATCATGGACCTACATTGCACATTATCATGAGAATGTGGTTCAATTTCGTTCTTAAATCAACTTTTACTTCCTGTTTCAATCTCATTCAGGGCACAAGAAAACTTGAATTCCAGCTTGTCCTTTGGGCCATTTTGCTTGCCTAGGGCCACTTTTTCCTTATCTTAGTTACTGATTTAGTTTGAAGGTGACTTGCTTAGACCCTAGCTTTAAAAGTTACTTGCCCAGTAAGAAAATCTACTTGTCCAGGATGACTGGACAGGACTTTTTTTCGAACCTTGTCATTATCATGCACTGCACCAATTACTAATGTAAAGTACACAAACTTAAAACATGAATATAAGATTTTTTGTGTGCAGTTCAAACAAACAAGCATGAAATTTTCATACATTCACTTTTGGTAGTAGTTGCAAAGTTGTTATTTTCTGCATAACAGTGTTTATTGTTAATGGAAATGCTACTTATACCTGTAATAATGATTGTCTTCTTTCAATTTCTCATTTTCTTTCTGTAATTCCCTGTATTTTGTGAGTTGTGTTTGCATCACCATGGCAACCCCTGTAGCTTCTTCCTGGCGAGCCAGCTTCTGCTCCAGTTCCTTATCAATAATATTAAAAGTTAGTACATTAGTGATATGTCTTTTGTTATTCATATGATGTTACTGGTAATTTATTTCCGCGGTGCATGTAGCCTTAGATAACAACCATCATTTTGTGACGCCACAACTGGTTTCCCAGCGAAATGGCGTCTGAGGAACGAGTGCAGAAATCTGTACTGATCATGTGACTCTACCCAGATCTGGGTAGTGCTTCTGACTGGTTGAAAATTTGCTTCAGCCAATCAGAAGCACTACCCAAATAGACCCAGGTAGTAACACATCATCAGTATGGAATTTCTGCACTTGTTCCTCAGAAACCAGTGGTAACAAATTGCAAAAATGTTGGTTGTATTGTCAGGCTATTTCTATGGTAAAGCTACTTGACAGAATGCTAAATTGCTAAACTGGCAGATTATCCCAAAAAACTTTTGAGTCCTATGTTTTGTGTTTTACGTTCTTTGATCTGGAGGCATAGTTACAGAGCTTCATGTACACGCAGTACTAAAATCATACCTTGACCCTGTGTTCAGCAGTATTTGATTTTTCTCTGAGTTGCTCCAGCTCCACTAACTGAGACATTAACTCACTACGTCTTCTGTAAAAATTAATATGAAACAAAACTATAGGCATACGTGTGTGAAAACCTCTTATTATCTCTAGCTAGTGCATAAATACGACATATGACATACCTGTTGCAAATAGTACAGGTCAGAATTAAGCAAGACACAAACTTTGAATTAACATTCAAGAGTTCTGTGTCAAAAGTTAGAATTAGTGCAAAACTTTGCCGCCTACGTATTAACAGATACTGAAAAGTTTGATCACATCTCGCCTGTTCTTCGGGAATTAGGGTGGCCCTCCATCAAAGATCAGCTAGTAGTCCGTGATACTACCCAAGCATACAAAATTGTTAATGGCCTCGCTCCATTGTACTTGAGTAGTAAACTCAGTAAGCAATCAGATACACATGACTAAACCAAGGAAAAGGGACAATCTAAATCTCCCTCTTTGCAGAACAGTTACGCGCAACGGTCATTTTACTATCGCACTGTAAGTGTCTGGAACTCTCTGACCACAGACACTAGAAATAGCCTGTCACTACGTACCTTTAAGAGGAGCTTCAAATGCGAATTGCTGGTGCAGACCACATGTTTTTCATGATAACCCGGTGGTCGACACTTTGAACTTCAGATCTGGAGGTCTGGGTTTCAAGTCTAGCTATCCCATTATTTCCTTAGTCAGACAATAAACTTTCCTCCACCATGTTTCTCTTCACTTAGGTCAAGAGAGAATAATGGTACAGAGAGAGACATGCCCAGTCTAGCCCAAGGGATATGTGAATTTCACCAAAGTTATTTTTAGACCAACAAGCACTTGAAATCAATTGGAAGATGGTATCCAGGCAGTCTCATGGGGACTTGATGTTTCAATTGATTAAAATGAGTGGATGTCACAGCACCAACCTCTCAAAATAACTATGATGAAATTTACATTAGTATTATCCCGGCCAACAATGCCCTGAGATTCCCTCACTGTCCCATTTTTCTCTATGGCCCGGGTGTATAAATCAGGGCTTCTGATATTTTGAGCAGTCGCGGAGCCATGAAATTCAGGTAAATCCGCAAAATCCCATGAAATTCACACAAACATGCAAGTACCACAACATTTGCTAGAAATCTTACAATATTATTAAATGTCAAATACAACATATTTGAAAACTTATCTCGGCTATTAGGGCTGTTTAGTAGCTGTAAACGTGCAAATTTATCTTGAAACTTCATCACCAAAACGAGCAAACAACGTTCCAAAACTACTAAATGTAAATTATGTTGCGAAAAACTGGGCACTAGTCATGCTGTTAAAAGCTTTGCCACTGGCTCATTTCTTCAGTGCTTTGTTGTTAAAATAGCAAATGATTGTCTCTTTTACGAAACATTACATCGATCATTTTCTAGTAAAATTTGCCGAGAAAATTTCCACAAAATTGCCATTTTTTACTAATTGTTTTTTGGTGAAGTTACCCTGAAAATTTCTGCAAAATTGGCCAATTTTTCTGTGAATCTGTCACTAAAAATTACACAAGACTTGACGTTTTTCCATGAACTATCAGAAGCACTGATAAATGGGAACTAGCAACCTACTGCTTGGGGTTCCGTAACCTTTGACTAGCATCCCATCCACGGTGGAGTGACAATTATACTCCGAGGAAACTTCGTGCTACTGAAACTTAGTAAAAAGCTCTGGCCATATGTGCCTCATTGGCTGAAACATGCCTTACTTCTTGGCTAGTTTTGCCTTCATTAGTACCTTTTAAAACTTTCCAGTTGACTCTTGGTATCTTCCAGCTCAGTTTGCATTGCAGCTTTTTCAGTTTCTAGCCTGAAAAAGAAGAATTACTCCTACTGTACACGAAGCAATGAACCTTATGTAGAAATCTGTACTATTTTGTCCACCATTATCTTCAGGGTTGGCCAGCGGGGGGGGGGGGGGGGGGGGGGGGGGTAGTGGTATACCAGTATACCTGAAAAACATTCGCCAAAATACCCAAAATTCATTCAAATATACGCAAAATTATACCCAGGTATACTTTATACCTGAAATTCAAAGAAAGTGATATACCGAATACCCGTATTTAAGCTGCAATATACCATATACCCGATTTACAAAGCCCCTGTATACCGTATACCCAAAAACCCTGGCCGACCCTATATCTTGCAGTGGGTTTACTGCATTAATATTTCCATTGTTGTAAATTAGATTTAAACTCAAAAATAAGCTTCCTATCTCATATTAGCTAAACATAACATAATGCTACATATGTTAAACTTCATCAAAAGTTTTATCACTTATGATAGGGATCAGTAATTACACTGAAAGGAGCATAAGTAACTCCTTTAAAAGCAGTGACAATTCATTCATGTTTTCAATGACTTTCCCCTTTTTCATGCTGTTAAGCAGAAGAAAAAGCTCACCGTTTAGTGACAAAGCCTCACTAATCGACCATAACAGACACAAATATTAATAATTCAATCTTACTAAGAAATCAAAATCATTGATTCCCCCAAGAGAGACTAAGCCACACCTAAATGGTAAGTCCAACTTACTCATTACTTTATATCAATTGATGCAAATAATTACCTAAACAAAGAACTCTTCATCTCCATTTGTTTTTTGCTTGAATCCTCCCTTATCTGCAAAATTCATTACAAAGATTGAGGTCTGTTGTGCTTTGCAGTTGTAGAAAGAAAACCTGAAAATTCAGGCTTGTAAGGGATTCAAACCCTTGAACTCTGCAATACTCGTGCAGTGCTCTACCAATTGAGCTAACAAGCCAGCTGGTGGCAGGTCATTGAGTTGGCTTGTTATAGACTTTTGAAAGCATGATGTATGAAATGAAAATCATTTATTGGAACCTCTGTATAGGAACAGCAGGGTGAAGAATTAGTGAAAGAAGATCATCACTGTTCTAGATGCAGCTTTTGCAGTTGCAAAAACAAAGCCTGAAAAAATTTAGGCTTGTACAGGGTTTGAACCCATGACCCCTGCCTTAGTGGTACAGCACTCTAACAATTAAGGTAACAAGCGAACTGCCCTATTTGGCTTGTTAGCTCATCTTCGATGTTATTGGTTCACATCAATTATCAGGATAAAAGAAAGTGGAGAGTAGACTTAGGTGTAGACCTTTATTCAATGGACAGACCTACCAGTCCCTCTGTTCTCAAACCTCAGTTTTGGTCTTAAAATAATGGAGAAATGGGGGCCTTTTCCCACATCCCCTACTGGACAAGAAGGAGAAAACTCAATGTCAAGGTAATTAAAAAAATGTTTTCAGCTGGATCAGTTTAAAAGAAATTTTGACGTCGAAGGTTACATAACTGACCACTAAATGGAAATCTGAAAGAGCAAATTACATACAAACCTCATCTCGTTCCGCGCAAGCTTTCAGTTTTTCTCTTTGAAGGTTTTGCAACTTTTGTTCTGATTTATTGCGGAAAATTTCGTACTCTTTTTTCACTTCCTTTAACTGATCTTTAGCATTTTTCTCCTGTTCTGCAATGCACAAAAAGTTCTGCTGCAGGTCGTCGTATTTCTCTTCCAGTCGGCGAAAACTTAGCTTCTGATTTCCTGCATCTTTCTCGAATTCTATTCGAGCTCGCTTTCTTTCAGATTCCAAGCTGTTCATTTCACTCTCTAACTGCACTATTTTGCTCCGGCTTTTTATCAGTTCCACATCCTTCTCTCGTTCTTTAGTAAGGAGACTTCCCTGGCTCCGCGATTTACTCAAGACCCTGCTGGAGGAGGAACTATCTCCTTGTTTGAAGCGAGTCTCACTGGAATAGTCTTCGTACGTTAGCCGACCTTTCGGGTTGTTAGACAAAAACTGGTCGAATTCACCCATGATTCTCACAAAGGCAGTGCTATCTTCCGGCGTTTTGAGTATATTCATCTTGCTGAAAGAGGGGATCTTTTCGTAAAAGACGGGTAAATGTTGTAAAAGGCTGCATCAACAACGTTCAGCCGCCATTTTGAAATAACAGTGGTCTCGTGAGGCAGCCTGGGATTGTACAGAATCTAACCAATCAAATGCGGTCAAAGGCAAACATACCAGGACATTTCATGGGGTCATACATGAAGTACTGACGAATCATGTTTGTACTAGAGAGACTGGGCACGAGGTCGAGCAAAGAAATCATCTATGACCAGACACGAGATTGAAGCAGTTCGGATGAAATGTCTTCTAAACTGGTCCGAAAAGGCTTAGAATTGTTACATAAGGATGCAGGTCTAAGATCTCAGAAGCGTAAGGCAGCGGAAAAGGCGAAACAGTCATCCAAGAAGCGCAAAGGTGCGGGTACTGTCAAAGATAAACAAAGAGCACGTGGAGTTCAAAACCAGGGCTTGAAATTATCAACAGGTATTAAAATTTACAACAAAGCTAGATAGTTTCATAGAAAATCTGAAGAACCACTGTCCACAAGCGATGCTAATTTTAACAAATTTTACATTGCCATTACATGAAGAACATCATTGAGTAGTTGATCATGAGGGAGGGAGGGGGTCTGTTGTTGCAGACAGTAAAGTGGATATGTGGTACCTACGTAATTTCTGAGAAATGACGCACAAAACCGAGGAGAAAATAGCAGACAGACAGAACAATATGGTATTTGAGGATTAACTTTCTGGTATGTAGAAATATATCGAACAATTCTATTCTAACACTCTTTTGATAACCTATTTCTGACAAACTCACAAAACTGTGAACACCAGAAATATTTATGAAATGTTATGGTGTTGGGAGGAGGAAGTCAATAAGGCGTGAGAAAACTAAACCAAAAACAGCAACGGCAATGAGGGGGATGTTTTGCATGGAGGCATTATTTTATATATTAGTGGTATTCAGTTAATTTATTTGCAAGAAAAAAAATACAGACATTCAATAAATTGTATACATAAAAAAATAATAATATTGGAAGGTTAAAGGTGATGTCACAGCAAGGAGCCCTGTGACCCCTTTTGATTTATTCAGTTTCTTTCATACAGAAATTTATCCAATCAGAAGGCAGCTGGAAACTTTCCTCTACTTCTGATTGGTTAATGTCTGGGTGAAAGAATGTGAGTTAATTAAAGGAGGTGACACTTAATGTAATTACATTAAGTAAAAGAATAATAAATATTTTTTTCTTGTGAGGAAGCTCAAAAACTGTTGGGGCTTATTACTGTGAGCTCCCTCCCTAACTTAAGAGCATAAATACAACAAATGAGTGGCAAAATCATCTAGCGGTAAAAGCTTAAGGTTTCAGGGTTCCAGTAGGACACACCCACTTGAAAATTCATAAAGTTCCCCCTCTTTCCCACTCCTCTTCCCCCCTGTCTGTCAAATTATTGCTCTTGGGCTCTTGGTCTGTTGATTTCCTAGAAGAATAGGCCATTTGCATGATGGCGTCATTTTACTGCTATGACAAGGATCCTTCAAGGTTTAGCTTTCTTGTGCAAATTGGGGCTTTTGTTACTTAAACCTCACTGAGATTACCAAATTTAAATATGAAAAGAAAAACGAAAAGAATTCTGGTTGTAGTAGTAAAGTGACGCCAATATGTAAATGGCCCATAGACTAGGAATGAAGTTGGTCAGAAGTGGAAATGGTTCTCAATACATTGTGTTTAAATTGATGACAGTCGATTGTAACCTACTTGCAGGTCGAAAACAGAAGGAGCAGCCTGTAGACTTCACAGAACAGAATTTGGAATACTTCAAAAAAGCCACATGGAAGATCAAAGGAGACACTTATGATAAAGTAAAGTATTTCTAGCGTGCATGTACTCATACATTTTGTACTTCTTACCAGCCTCAAACGTCGGTTACTGGTTGTTTCGATACAAAGTTGTTTCAATACAAGTCGTTTTGATACAAGTTTTTTCATTTAAATCATTCCACGTACTTGGATTAAAGAACGAAGATATTCACTCAAAATGTTTTTCTTGTTCACTCGCAAACTATACCTAAAGTGAACGAAATTTTTTGTGCAATTTCACTGCTTGAGTTTGTATCAAAATGACTTGTATCGAAATGACCGTTTTCCCAAAAGTCCCTTCTCTCTGCCATTTTCAAGTGGCTCACTTACTCATTATTTTCGGACCCTTAAACAATGGCTACACTTGTAAAAGTTGTATTAAATTGACCCCTGGATTCTGCTCCATAAAAATAATTTTACTTTAACCTTTGTCAGGACAGTTTGATCTTTAAATGAGAATATCCTTAAATCGATTATCGGGGCTCCATTGTAATACCAAATATGATGTTATTTTTAGTGAAATGAAGAAAAACGTAAGTAATAATTTTAATACTCTAATAACTGAAGATTTGTTCCTGTTTTTTTTTTGCAGATTTTAGAAAGACAGAAAAAGCTTCCAAGGAATAAGAACTTGAAAGAAAAGCAGGAAGAATCCGACGCCGAAAAAGGAGGGCTGTTTGATGATTAGCAAAGATCGATCAGTAGTGCTGGATCAAAGTGAAATCAGCGGACATAGAAAAGAAAGGCTGTTTAAGGAAAGAGAACATCAGCCAGTCGGTTTATTCTCAGGGTGAACTCTGAAAGAAGAGCCTGGAATTCAGTTTGTCACCTGAGAAAGCTGAAAGAATAAGACATGAAAAGATGAGTTGTCTGTTGATTCAGTAACTGTGCTGAAATCGTTGACTCGGTAAAGCTGAAGTATGATAACCGTTGAAAGTTGAACAAGTTGAAAAAGTTGAACAAACACTCTTAAACAGTCAAACTGTTGTCGCCAAAGCGGTTCAAGAATCAAGACGCTAAAACATTCTTGGTGCAGTAGGACGGTTACAGATTGGTTTTAGTTTCTTTTTTACCGTTATTGTGACCTTGAGAATCAAAGATGAGTAAAAAAGGACCGGGTTTTTAGTTTCCAAAGAAGTCTAGATGTTAGAAGCATAGAAACTATCGATATAGTTCGCTACACTACCTCGATTGCTATCGATGTTTCAGTTTTACTATCGACCCATCGCTATTGCCGCGTTAATATCGCGATTAATCGATAGTTCGATGTATTGTTACAGCCTTAGGCGAAAAGGTTTGAAAGGATGCGAGCCGGTCTATTTCTCAGCGACATTTCCATTGGCGTGGCCGTCGGATCGTAAGGTTCCTAGCTTCCTATTAAAGAGCTTTAGCAACGACGGCGGCGAAGGAAGCAAAACGTTACAGTCACTCTTGAAAGGACTTCGCGTAATATTAAACTTTGTCGCGATGATTCCAACTCGCTTAACATGTCACATATACCTGTAGTTAAATGTCCCTGGAAATGAAATCGTGAAAACAAAATGCAAGGTTGAAAGTAGAAAGGGAATTCGTCGTCGTGTGTCTACGTCCTCAACAGAACGTCACATAAGGGAATTTCACGTGGTAGTGATAAAGTGACGGCAAAGAAATGCACAAAAAAGTGTGATGTATGTGCAAAGTTTTTTTTTGCCTATTAATCCTATGCTGCTTTTTCTGACATTCCCGTTGCCGTCGTGGTCGTCGGTACTCAAGCTCCCTATGACGAAGGAAAGCAAGCCTACAAACGTAAATTGTATTTGTAAAATACAGAGTACCTTATTATAGGAAATTAACGCTCCATGAAATTAACGCGAATCGTTAAAATTCGCGTTAATTTAAGTCACGTTAATTTTGTTGAGCGTTAATTTCCGCGCTCTTAATTTCCAGTATTTTAACCCCAATTTTGGAACCTGTCCAGACATTCTTGACACCTAACTACAAGCTATCTTTCTTTCCATTTACCCTTTATTTTTCATCTTTCACAAAAGCTGAGGCGAAGGTTTACAATATTTCGAGTTTATCTTCATCGTTGTCGCTGTCAGAAGTGATGTCAGCTCACTTTTGTTCAGTTTTGAATTTTTTTGAATCCAGTGTTGAAATAAATTTGTTCCAGTTGTCACCACCAACTGTGCCTTAAGAAATTCTACCTCCTCTTTCGCGTTAATTTTCTTTATTCGAAAGTCGTTTTCTGTTAAATTCGCGTTAATTTAAGTCGCGTTAATTTCCAATACCTTAATTTCATGGAGCGTTAATTTCCTATAATAAGGTATTAACTAAGCCTAAGGCCCCGTTTACATGGTGGTGGGGGACCCCAGGTAGGTGAGGTAACCCGCCCGTCCATATAATCTCTCATTATAATTTGGCCACGTTTACATGATAGGTGGGGTGACCCGCCACATGTTACCTCACCTATCTGGGGTCCCCCACCTCCATGTAAACAGGCCCTAAAATGAGCGGCCAGGGAGGGGTGATGGAAAGTTTCCAAAACTCATGGAATATACTGTATTTTCTTTAGTCAGTAGTTGGCAATAGGCCAGTAGTTGATACACCCGGCTCTTTATCGCAGTAACCACACATCTGCTGCCAATTTGAAGAGATTGCATCCTCATTTCTCTATTCAGTTTCGTTTTTAGAGCAACAAAACCTCCTGAAAAACAACAACAACAACAAGCGAGGCTCCAAAACTAGTAAGCAGTTTTATTATTTGTTATTTTAAGATTAGCAAATATGTACAAAGGGTAGTCTTCTCAGCGTGGCCAAAAAACAATCATAATCGATTCTGATTAGACTCTTTTTTTTTTTTTTTAAAGAATATTGCGTCTGAAATTTGCGAAAGTTGAAGAATATACTAAGAAATAAACCCAAGGCTGAGATTTTGAAAAGGATATTATTTTTTGTGTTGAAAATCCGTAAATATAATCTGATGTTTTCAACGAAGCTGCATAAAATTATCCCTTTCTCTAAACGGCAAAACTAGCCACCACACCTAGGAAACCTGCGCTGCAATGTACTACCCCAATACATTCTTAAACGAAAAACTCATAAGCTATAATTTAAGAAAAATACAAAAATATTTTCAGCCCAAAATCGTCAGAAAAATAAGAGTATTTAGCCCGTGGGCCTGAAAAACAACGTTCTCATAAAATAAGTGTAGTGAGTCTCAGTTTTCATGATTTTTCTGCTTCGATACAGTTCTTCTTTTATCGCGCTGGGCCTTTCTTCTTCTGCAGTTGTCGTTGTCCTTTCCGCTCAGGCCACTGAAGCTACCAGGAAAACCAAAATAATTTCTGCGAAATGAAGCCAATCAACCAGGTAAGATTCACACATAATCTGCTTGTCCTCCTGCCATTTCTCTCGTTTTCATCGACATGTTTGGTATCGTTGCTCGTGTACGCAAAAATGAAGGCCGGGCAGACGTGTTCATTTGTAACGGGGTCCGTACATCTGTTAGATTGAGCATTTCTGTTGAGCTGTGAGGTGACTTGCTAACACCGCTGTGTCCTCTCTGTCTTCGCGGTACCTCCATGGAGTTATCTGTCGAAGACCATGATTCTCGGTTTGCATAGCGGTACGATGTGGATTCTTTCTTTTGTTTTCGCACTTGAGTTTT
This sequence comes from Porites cylindrica, assembly GCA_964035525.1. Lineage (NCBI taxonomy): Eukaryota > Metazoa > Cnidaria > Anthozoa > Scleractinia > Poritidae > Porites > Porites cylindrica. The sequence continues at coordinate 34,835,517 of OZ037780.1, forward strand.
CGCTAGAGGAGAGTAGCATTTTGTCGTGGTTGAGTCATCCGCTAGAATTTCTTGTGTGAGCTGTTGATACAAAAGGCAAGAAGTTGGCAAGATTCGTAGATGAGGGAATAAGTAATAACCATTCTCACTGGAAAGAATGTGTTTGTCCTACAGAATGTAAATCCAAATGTTGCCAAATTGTTTTGGTAACAAACACAGGTTTCAAAAGGTTGAGTTTGATCGTCCGGGTGAACGTAGTCCTGAATAGGACTGTTGTTGTTGTTGACAGTGACTGACGTTTCGACAACCTGTGCGGTAGTCATCTTCAGAGTCAAAGTGAGTTGTGTCACGTCAGTTGATGGTATTATACTCTGGTTATTGATCTGATTGGTCAATTATGTCGCGATGTTATTGGTCGTGATGTTATTGGCTATGAAGACTCGTAATCAGTGATTGGTGCGTTTCGATCCATCTATTGTCACAGTTAAACAGTCGTCTATTGTTAGTCAAATTGTCAGTTCTCCAGTTGTTCTCTCGTAGTTAGTTTTCCTTGATCTCGTCAATAAGTCGTTTGTACGGCGCTGGTAACTGTTGGCTACGATTCAGTGGCGTTTGTTCTAAGTTAGTAAACCAGCTTTCTAAAGTAAGACGTTGATAGTAGTCTGTAGAATACGTTATACATGTCGCAGAGTCCCAGTCAATTTGATGTTTCGTCTTTAAATGGTGCTCAGCAATGTGATTATTGACGTCACCATTCCTCGTCGCGCGTTTGTGTTCGGTCAGTCGCGTGCTTAGGTTTCTGCCGGTTTCACCAATGTAAGAAGCCTGGCAGTCGCAGCATTTGATCTTGTATACTGTTCCCTGTCTGTCCTCCGGTTTGTCTTTGTCCTTGACATTAGTAAGCAGTCGCCGTAAAGTGGTTATCGGTTTGTGCGTAACACGTATATTGTAAGGTTGTAATATACGTGCAATAGTTTCAGAGGTGCCTCTGATGGACGGTATAGTCGCTGTCGCGGTCACTGTCAGGTTTCATTAGAATTATCGTACAATGGAATTTTATCCACCAACTCAAAAATCACAACCACCTTGTGCAGCGTATTAAACTAATAAACACTCGGCACTTCATGGGGCAGAGATTGCTTAGCTTTTATTTAACTGACCATTTGACAGACCAGAACGTTTCTTTCTGGCAACTGAGTTTTTGCATGTTGTCCCACTATCCTCTGTCGCATGTACGAAGTTTTTCGCATCTTCGTTTGCTTGTTTAGTGTCTCCGAGGGAAAATTTTCTCGCGGTCGAGAAATTCAAAATTAGAAGCCTTTTTAATGGGGTATTTTACAAACGTGATTTGTTGAAAATTTCCGTCGTCTACTAAAGGTAAAATAATTGCTGCGTCGCTTGCAGGCTGTCACTTAAAACCGAAGTTCATACCTTGAGAAACTTCCTTAGTTCCTTTTCAACAGCTTTATGGTCATTAGCCGAGGCTACCTTTTAAAGAAAAAAGATACACCGTAAAAGAATGATCTACTGAGCGGCGTGTACACTCTAATAAGCACCTCACTTCTAACAAAGGGTCCATGAAATTTCATTGATCTTGAATAAACGTCCCCCTTATAAATTCAGCGTTGTTACTCCATTAACCAAATCCGTTCCAACAAAACATAGCCACTTATCCGACTATTTCTAGCGGTTGAAGATACCGCTCGTCTCCGCGAGAAAACGCCTATCCTCCCCTCCACTCTTTTTCATTATTGGTAAGGGTTACAGGTTGAAATAAGATAGCGGAACGTAGGGCGGATAACTGACCTTGTTAAATGCCATTAAGGTAAAACAACCACAAGCATGCATTTTTACGATATCAAGAGATATATTACGTTAGCACGTCTTTTCCTAAGCTGCAGTGAACAATGTGAAACAGACTTTAAGACGGAATCGACCAGGAAATGGAATAATTTTAATTTTCAGTGGACAAAAAACCTTACCAGAATAATTCAAAGGATATTGCATTCTTTTTTTACATTTTTCAAGGGCTAAAGATGTAGTAGTCATCTGTAATAACACCAAATAAAATTTCTTATCGGAAACCGAGAAAATGAATGTCAAATTTCACAAAACTACATCTTTCACATGGAATTTTCATAATTTTACCTGAATTTTCACAATTCTTGTGAAATTTGACGTTCATTTTCTCGGACTCCTATGAGAAATTTTCTTTGGTGTTATTTCAGATGACTAATCAGGTGACTAATTATATCTGGCCTTGAAAAATTGTAAAAGGAATGGGATATTCTTTAAATTATTCTGGTACAAGTTTTTGTCCACTGAGAATTAAAATTACTCAACTTCCTGGTGGATATCGTAACGAGTATGTTACATTGAGTGACTTTAAATTGATCTTACTTGTAAGGGAATTTGGCCATACCGATTAACAAGTGTAGTATCTGCAGGGAGAAAAACATAAGACAGTAAGATAATGATCTGAACTACATCCCAGATGAAGTGTTCAGGGAGCGCGGAGCTGTAGAACTGGGTGGACTAAAGCCCCATCAACAATTTTGCCGGGAATTGTCTATGAAAACTGACAATAATACACTTACTGTCAGGTCTCTCGCGAAACCAATTCCTTCGACTTCGTCTTGGCAAACCGCAGGGCTCTCAGAAAACCAAAAGTAATTATCATTCGATGCAGTTTTTCTTCCTTTTTACTGGCCGAGAGCCTACCATGTGACCTGCAAATAACTGCCGACAAACAATAGTCTGCTCCGGCGCAATGTCGCCCGACTGTGTTTGGCTGCAAATAATATTTTGCTCTTGCTCCTTCAGTGATCGCTCTTGTGTAAAAATGGCAGATCGTTTTGCATCATGAAGATATTCATTAGAAAACAAACTTCGTGATCGAATGGTAAGACAATTATTGAACTTAGCTATCGCAAAATATCGTGATTTGTAAGTGGCAAGCAGATCAACTATTTGCCTCAGCCTTCGGTTTCGGCAAATAATTTATCCACTCGCAACTGACAAATCACGATATTTTGCTCCACCTCGTCCAATAATTGTTAACCGTTTCCCTCGGGACTTGACATTATATTTACCTGCGCCCTCTTTCAGCAGTAAATTAGTGACATTGAGCCTGCCATACATGGCTGCTGTATGAAGCGGCGTCTGCCCATCAAAGTCAGACACGTTCACCTGACCAGTCCATCTTATCAGTCTTTTGAGGGTCTTTATGTCCCCGGTGCTAGCAGCGCTATTCATAAGATGAGCCAACTGGAACTCACTAATGGTACCTCCACGCGCCTTCAGATGTTCAGCAACTTCGTGATGGCCATTTACCACAGCGTCTGAATAAATCCATGATTATGAAAATGCTTGTTCATAAACTACGCCTAAAACTTCCAACTTCGATAAATCAAAAGGGTTGAAACGTTTTCCAGCCTCAGGTCTGATTGGATTGAATTTGTTTTTGAACACATTCAAGAGGTCACATGACCACAGACTGCTCAATTAGGCATCGCATTTACGGCAAACGGCAGAACAGACATACCATTATATACTAAAGTATCCGAGAAGGAAAATAAAAGTACCGTTCTCTTTCGTTTTTGAGAAAGTGGAAGCACTCATCTTGACATCGTAAACAAACAGCGACAAACGTAATAAACGGGAGGGAGAGGTAGCCACGCTGTTATCTCTGTCGTCTGACGCTTGCCGTAAACGCGATGCTTACTTTCTCTGTTATAAGCGCGCGAACAAGGAAAACGAGAAGAAGGAGGGAGGAGAAGGAGGGACTTCCTGCCTTCGTTCTCCAGTTCCTTCTCTTCTCATTCGCTCCCTCAGTCTCGCTATGACAGCTTGTCCTCTCGAATGTAAACTGGAACGAAAATGCTTAAGTGCCCGGAAAACGCAGCTTGGGAATCCCTTGCCGTTTTTCACAAAAAGACAGTCGTGAGCTAAGCTGGAATCTTGAAGAGGCGAATTTAACCAAGAAAAAAGAGGTTAGACACTGGGAGCAAGACAGCGGGCACTCACTCTCCCTTTTGCCCGCCCCATCCATGAGTGGGATGCTAGTCATTCACAGGGTTACTGTAAGCATTCTAGTAAAGTTTCCCCAAACAGTTCTCCCGTCACCCATTTACACATCTGGAGAGAGGCGGAGGCGGCATTCGACCACGGCGCCTATGGAATCACGCTCAATCGTACCTTTTGACGGCTTCAACTGAGGGCGCGTTCGATTGGGAAATCTGGATTTAGGTTTTGAAATCCGGATTTTAGATTTGGGATAAAACGAAAAACAAAACGGATTTCAACTTCAGGAAATCCGTCCCTGAGGTGGTGAGGTGTGAAGGTTGGATTCTATATATAATCGTGGCGGTTTCAGTCATGTTACCCAGTCTTTATAGAACTGAAGTCTTACTAAGGGCGCTTACCAAAAGTCAAAACTGGCCGGCCAGACTGGTCATCTTAAAAATGAAACATTAGGATATTTTCCCGAATTTCTAACTTAAACCCATCACTGCCGTGCACACTATTTTGAAGAATAACAGCCAGTTCTGGCGATTGTTAAGAGTTCCAGTGATCGTTACTCCAGCAGTGTTAGTTTGATGACGACCAAGCGTCCGTTCCTCGGTTTAAAAAATGTTCTGACTTAGGAAAAAAACAGGGTAAGATCAGCTGGACATTACAGGGCACCCCGGCCTATTTTGAGGGCGGCACTTAATTGAGCTACCGAAAAACAGCGATAAAAGTCACAGAAAAAAGAAAACCGCAAACTTAGTTCAACGATCAGAAAGGGCCACTGAAATCAACTGCAAAAACCGATTGTCGACAAAAGGAAAAGTCGAAAACCACCAAGAACTCTACGAACTAAAAACTGCAAATTTCTCAAAAAAGTGGATTTTAAAGCGCAAAATCTCGCTGAAACTTAACCGCTTAATCTCCAACTCCTCAGAAGACGAACTAGCTATGTACGATTGCCTTCGAAGACAACAGCTGCACAATGTTTTGCACCTTTAAGTAATTTTATTAAACACATACTATTTCTACCACTACCACATCTCTACAGGAGGCATACATCAATGACCTTCACCTTAATGTTCAGGTATAATAACATGAAAACGCGCCAAATGTACTCTAATGTACTACAAGAACTACTCTCTTCAAATTCAAGGCCCAATCGAGAACAGTTAAACTTGGCAAATCGACATTGGCATTCTAATACATTTCAACACTTAAATTAACAATACTCCAAACTGGCAAAAGGCGTGCCAGTTGGCTATTTACAAACGTGGTCTTCTTGGCCGGAGTTGAAGAAACAACTCTACCATGCAGTAATCAGATCGGCACTCGAGTACCAACCTCAGATAATGGGTTCGAATTCGGTTCCTTATAACCATTAAGCCAAGCTGCCTCCTCGATTTGACTCTGACAAGAACACAGCTACTGCCCATAGTGTAGCCAGTAACAATTTACAGCCGTAGCGCAAACATATAAAAGCAGAATACAACATTCTATGTGAAAACATGGTTCCAACAAGTAATCGAACCTCGGCCTCTGCGACGTGAAAAAAGAAAAAAAAAAAAAAAAAGCGGTGTTCTAATGCTCACAGCTGCTCACCGTCGAGCCACACTTTAAAATGGTATGCAATATCTTGCCTCTTTTGATACATGCGTTACTCAGCGTTTTACAACATTTTTCTTATCTGCTCCATTTTGTCAATTTGTATGGTCAAGCACTCGTTTTATAGAAAGTTTACCAACCTTGATAAGCATTAACGATACCTAAGAAGCAAGAAAGGTATCGTGCGGCACGAAATTCTTGCGGGTTCTAATTTTTGCGATTTTCCCCGCGGTCCTCAAAAATAAGCTTCCGCAAAATATAATTACCGCAGACATTTTTCCCGCAAAAATTTACTCCAGAGTAACTATTCTCTTACTTAAATTTTCTACACAAAAATACAGTACTAAGAAATCGTGTCTGTTCAATTACAACTTTTCTCTTCCGTTCTTTCAGTCACCGCAGATGTTGGTGTGATCGAATGGCAAAGAAAAGTATTCTGTTTTACTGGTTTTACATAGGGTAAGCACACCCTAGTATTGATTGAAAATATGTATTTCCGTTGCACGTCCTCAATAAAAACGAAAATTATCAATGAATTGTCCGGGAATGTCTGAAAATCGCAAAAATTACTTCCCAGCAAGAAAACAACATGTCCTTATCGCAAAAATTAGTTCCCGCAAAATTTTGTGCCACACGGTATGTCACTAATTAGGGTACTGACAAGGACAACAATTTGTTTCGTTGCTTTTTGTGTATCTGCACCGTACTTTCCCTAAATTTTCTGTACCTGAAAGGTCGACATGCAAAAGGTCGAGGAAAAGGTGATAAGAGGTTCGCGAATTTCTATTTTCTTGTATGATATGACTGACGGTTTAATTCTATCCGTGGTTAACGTTCATTTTCCATTTTCAAAATCATTATCATACAACACCACTCCCACACAGAAAGACAAAGGAAAATGATATTTAAACCAAGAGAAACGTGAAACACAACATATTTCATTGTCCGCCGCTTATAGGGTCTCTTATTGCCCTCTGTATTGACGCCTTATGAAAGTTTATCTATCATGATTTATGAAAGAATGACTGGTATGCGTGTTAACTGAATTAGCTAAAGTTCTTACACTGTCGCGTGTATTTGGAAGAAAAAACTCTCCCCGTCCATGATATTCCATTTGGATATTTCGCAGTTCTAAAACATGTGTAAGCCAAGGGGGACTCAACGAGGCCAGGACTTTGACATTGTCAAATCAGCATCAACTAGGAAGGAATCCTTCACAACAATTATCTCTGTCGTCAGTTTTGCCGCCTTGGTTCTCCTCTGTGGATGACACACTGTACCGGATCAGTACCGGATATTTGGCTTTTTCTCCCTGAGTTCAGCTTGATCTTCATGGACGGAGATGGGACAGATTTCTCCACAAGTCAGAATGCGGCTTTTCAGCTTTGCTGGCTCATTGTTAGGAAAGTTCTGGTCATCGTTTTCATCAAATTGTCCTTGTTTCTCTTTCGCAGTTCCACTCGCCATTGCTTTTGACGGGTTTCTGTCAGTAACAATGTCCTGCTCCTCTTCATGCGATGATTTGGACAGTCTTTCTGTAATTTGCTGTGGGGTGTAGGTAAATGACTCCTTCTCATTTTTTTCGTCAGCTTGACTTAGATTCTCTTTTTTGGAAGCAACAGCAAAATGAAGCAACCGTTGCTTTCTTTGGTCAGGACTGGGTCGATGCACATCGACGGCAATGACTCGGAGTTCTTCAGCCTTTGAAGATAGGAAACTGTTGACAGCGCCAGGGATCTGATCAGGATAAGGGAACTCAATCAAATCACATGACCTTGGTTTGGAATGGCGGTCAGGCTGTTGTTTTTCTTCTTGAAACTCGTTCTTTTCTTCCAAGATCACAGCCGGTACATCTCTCTGTCTAATATGGCGTTTAGGAGGTGGATTAAGGCGTGATGCAGGCTGTAGTACAGAGTTGATGTTAATCATCTCAAGAACCTCGTTTCTGAAGGCGCGATTCATCGTGAAGCAGTAAACGATTGGGTTGAAAAGGCAATTCGTCTGGATCAACAACTCCGACCAACGAAAATATGAGCTTGTACGAAGGAAAGGAACAGCATCTCCCAAGAAAAGAACGATGATTGACGGGACATAGGATACTAGCAAAGTCGCTGTGACTGTACCAGTCGCTTTGGCGACGGCGTTCTCTAGCCTGCTGTTTGCTCGGCTAGAAACTTGGTTGATTTCGTTTTCTTTTCGTTTGAGTATGGAAAGGTAAATCGAGATGTAGAAAAACCCGATAACTCCAACACATAACACCGTTTTGGTAGCAGAGAAGATACTCAAGGCAGCTATGACTTTCTGATCGACCTCAGCAACCCACAAGATGGGTACAAGAATAGCTGTTATGGCAGTAAGCACCCACGCCACCACTGCGCAAATTTTGAGGCGGGTTTTTGTGACAATGGTTTTGTAGCTCCTCCACTTCTTTATCGCTACGTAGCGATCACAGGCAATGAAAGTCAAATGATACAAGGACGATGTAACAGCGCTGTAAAGAACTATTTGATTTGCACCTGCAATTTTACAGATCGTAAGGCTCAACTTCTTATGGAGTAGCAGAATATCCAAAGCAGTAGTTAGAGGCATAGAAACCGCGCCGACTAGAAGATCCGCAACGGCCATACTAGTCAACAAAATGCTTGAGTTCTTTTGCAACGCCCTTCGCTTTTTCATCGCAACGATAATTAAAACGTTTAACAATACAGTCAGAGGGCTAGCGATGGATTTTGCGGTGATTGAAACATAAAAGGCGGCCGTTTCAGTTAGAATCCATGTATAGATTGGTTTGCTCGGGCAAAAGTACACCGAAGGCGACTCACTTGGATCGATCGCCTCTGAGTCTGTTTCGCTTAAATTCATGTTAACGCTGATTTGACTGAGGTACGGCCGATAGGAAGAACCATTACTTAAGGGAGTTGAATTAAGTTCTCATAGTTAAATGTTTTTTACCATGGTTGTCTCCTCTGCGATATGTTCCTGGTGGACGTTTTCTGACTGGAGCTGCCAGGAATGGGTTCTTTTAACAGCCACGAGAAGCGTATTTTGAAATGGCAGCTGTTTACGAGTATTTTTTTTTGGTAGGAGAAGAGAAAACATACAAGTGTCTTCTACATGTAATGGGAATTTCCAACGTAAAAACAGAAGCAAACAAACTGTCATCAAAGGCTCAGACAAGTAGTGAGAAAAATACCTTGCTTGTTCAGAAAAAATGTTTAAAGCCATGTCAACCAGTAAAAATAGAAGATCTAGTTAGAAAAAGAAAAAGAAACAGGAAACTGAGCAATTCATTGTTTGAAGAGAATGTTGGACAGTTGAAATTTCAGTTTGGCAACCAGAAAATTTCTCACAAGGATCAAAAACAGAAGAAATCATTATCGTTTTTACTAATTTCGTTTGCAGTTTCATGCAATTGCCGAACGCAAGTATTCAGCTATCGGTAAACATTTTTTAGAAGCGCACGGTGACAAATATCTTCTCAATGAGGGCCAATTTCGCCTTCCCAAAAAAATGCCACGGGAAATTTAACTGCCTCGTTTACGAAATGCTATTCATCAAAGAACTGAGGCCTTGCCTTAACACTCGGAGTGACTCCATCAGCGCTTAACTCTTTATTCGACTTGTAACATATTTTTATATGTTACTTTCCTTTAACAGAACTTTTGTTTTTCTTGTATTTATAAAACAATCATACTGTATTTCTTTTCACTTGATAATGACGGCCGGTAACGTCGAAACGTCGTGTACTTTTTAAAAATTTCTTAAATGTTTTTAAGAAAAGTTTTTTTTCGCAATTTTTTATAGCTAAAAATTTCATGCACAAAGATTTACCTGATTAACAAGATACAAAAATAAAAACTACCAAAAGATGTTACTTCTTAGAAACATGGCTTGCTTTTTTATAAACAGTGTTTTTGGGCAACCAAACCAACCATGTCAATCATACAGTGTTTTCTTCTACGTAAAACTAAAGGAGCTTGTAACTGAGCAGTTACTTCATCAATATTCATGCAACAGGCGGGCAGATGAAAATTCACATAGGCAATCAGAAAATTCCTCTTAAGAAACAAACGCAAAGTTAATCCTGACTGTGCTTTGTTAATTTCGTATGCAGTTCCAATAGATTCACCTAATTAAAAGCCAAGAAATTGATTAAAAATAACACGATTAAAAAAATACCAAAACTGTTACTTCTACATCGAATGGTTTTCGAAACCTTCTATATTACAAGTCGTTTTCAAGTCAACGAAAAGTCCCGTCCTGTAAGGTAAACATTTGTTCATTTGTTGACGTCGTAAACACTAACGGACTCGTGCGTGGGGCACGTGTGAAAGAGGCGTTGTTTTCCCATAGCTTCTAAAGCATGTTTACTTCCTTTAACACAGTTTGGAGGAAATGATGAAGAATGTTTGACAACTATAGCTTAAATTCGGTATCCCCAAACGAGAATTATTATTAGTTTAGTAGGCTTTCGTATGCCTTTTATCAGAGAAAATATTAAGATCTCATTCACACCCTGGTCTCAGCTGTTTATACCTCTTCTCAGACTTCGTTAAATTCAAAATTGTTTGAGATTCGTTACCAGAAAGGAATGGGGAAAAAAGTCTTTGGGATGTTATGTTTAAATGAAACAATACAAAAATTTTAGGCTCACTGACTCATCAGTTGATCTTCGTGAAAGGCCAAAAGAATCATTATTTTATTATTTGAAGAAAGTGAACAGAGAAAACTACTACAGCTGTCAAAATTACACGGTCTGTTTGTTACAATTTTCCTAGTATTATCAATTGTTCTCAACCGTTTTTTGGCAACCCCGACTAACTGAATTTTGTCCAATGAACTATCTTCACAGTCATTCCGTTCGTTTTCAACACTGCAAAATTGAGTTCACATAGTAACCAAATTTAGGGATTTAGAATTTATGGGATTGAGTGATGAGACAGCAAACATACCTAAAATATTAAAATCAGTTACACTGATAACAGAAAAACAAAACAGGTATTTGCTTTTCGAAAAGAGCACTAATTGCTAAGAAAGGAGCAGTGAAAAAAAAACTGAACATTTTTAACATTTTTGAACAAGAAAACCATCCAATTAGAATCATCCGCTGCAATATCATAGCAGAATATATTATCGCAGTTCCAAGTTTCCGGTTAGTTTTCTTAAATCCATTCGTGATTAGAGGTAGTTCAAAACGAAGCCAAATTTTGATTTGCGTTGGTCCTTGGAAACGGTAAATCGAGTGTTACAGAAAGACAAACTAAATGGGTGGTGTAAAAATGATCATTCGACAAGTGATAAAATGAAACAACAAAATAAAGGTGTAAACATTTGTCATTTTTTTTTGGAATTAATCTATGCTTTTTCTGAAAAGGGGAGGCAGTGAATCATGCCTCAGTGAATTTCTTTCCGGGCACAAACATAACAATTTTATCGCGATCTGCTACAGAGGACACTTCTCGGATATCACGAGGGAGAGGTTTCCATAGTCCAACTATTCTATTCACAATAATAGCCCTCACATCATTAGTACCCCAAGGGTCTAACTTAGGGCCTCTATGTGATCTTTTTTGATGACCTGCCTCTATACATAAATACACAGTAGATATATTTGCTGACGATACAACTTTAATAGCATCAGTAGACTATAAATGTATCGAGGAGATGGAAGATATGTTATCTCGAGAGGTCTTGGATGTTGATTACTGGGCCACAGCCAAGGAATTGCCGTTAAATTCTTCAAAGACCAAGACAATACTTGTCGGTTATGGAATCTACTGCCTAAAAAGATCAGCGACCTTCCTACACTATCTGTGTTCAAGCAGCATATTCTACTGCTTGACCTAAATTCCTTGCTTGCTGACCCTCAGTGCTAAAATTGCACTCTATGTATTATTTTGACTAAGCTCATACGCACTTGAGAATAGTTTTTTTTAAACTTTTTTTGATTCAGTAATTGTGTACATGTGATAATCTTATAAATTTTACACTTCGGTCTCTAATCAATAACGATACACTTGTAAATAGTTTTATTAATTTGACTTTAATGCTACAATAGTTGCTTATTTTAATTCATAGCGTGTCCTCATTTAGTGGTTCCTCTACGGCTATGTTAGTTAGACACTCTAATAAAGGTATTGATTGATTGATCGATCAAAACAAGCCAGCTTACCACAAGGAAGAAGCAGCTCAATACTGAGTTAAATGGGACTCGACTAGAGCAAATTGATTGCGTTAAGTTATCAGTGGGATTTGAACTTGATCACCAGCTTAGTTTTGATAACCACGTAGATTCCCTGTCGAAGAAAATATCTAAGCGTACTCGCATATTGAATAGAATTAAGTCGTCGATCTTCCTGAAAGAGAGCGTCTGTTATTCTACAACTTATTGAATAGGCAACTAATGCTGTCTTGTTGTATCTCTTGGACAGAGTGCAATAAGGATCACGTTAGTATGATTTTCAGGCTCCAGAAACGACGCACAAGAGTAATTCTGGATGCCAAGCCACGACATTCTACAATGGACCTGTTTATTAGGCTTAAGGTGGATTTCCACTATCGCGTAATTTTTCCGTGCGTACACACGTAAATCTTCCGCGCGTAATAAAGAGACATTGTATGGAAGGTCACTGGTGTACGTAAAAGTTGAACCTCCCTCAACTTTTACGTTTACATGTGGCCTGAGGAAGAGATGGCGGCCGTTTTTCACTGTTACGCCAGGCAAACTCTGGAATAGGTTGCCTTTGATCTCTGTATATGTTTTTAAAAATAATTTATACAGACATTTTCTGTCCTTTCAACAAAGGCACACGCAATTGCCGTCATTTGAATTTACAATTCATTATGCCGTGTTTAGACTTTTTCTGTTTACCCCCAAATTTGGCAGATTCTCGTTTCACCCCTAAGAAATACTAATTCCAAACAACAAGGCACTTACATTTTCCAACAGCAAAAAAGAATATCCGACGGCATGATATTTTGCCTCTATACCGTAGGTACTACGACGACTCTATACCGTAGGTACTACGGGGGGGGGGGGGGGGGGGACCTCTCAGCATTTTTATAGGGGAGCATCCCCCAAGGCAATGTTCCTACCAGATTTTCAAAGATACCTTATTAGAACAGGGACAAATTGAAGCATATACACTAAATTATGCCACAGCGTGAAGTACTAAATTACTGCCACTTTTTAAGAGACTGTGTCGCCTTTTCTAATGGAACCTAAGCCAATTGTGGAGTTGCAGGCAGTTTAAGGATCCTACTGATGAACCATATCCATCAAGAATTAGTAACAATGTGGCTATGAATTTTCCACCAATGGCAAATAAGAAATAGTTGCAAAATTGCATCCAAAATAACGAATAAATCTATTAAATGTCATGATGAAAAAAATATCATCTTTAGCAACTTAGAGCGAGGTTTCTAAGTTTTCAATCAGTCTTGATTTTTCTGAGATAAAACTGTTACTACGTTCTTAGCGGCAAAAAAATTCATTCTTTTCTAACATGTGTAAATTCCTTTCTTAGGAGAAACTGTTGTTACTATATAATTGTCATTTATTCTTAAAACGTTTACTCAATTTGATTTTTCCTAGAAGGAACATTACTTTACTTCGGTAAAAAGTACTGTATTAAAAAAACAGAAAAAGAAAAACTCACAGGATAATTTTCCCATGACGCTGTCACTTCATCTCTCTTAACGTATTAGTTTTAGTTTTTAAGTTATCGTGTATTTGGACGACCACTCTTCTCTTCCATTTTAATATTTCGCCGTCCTCAAACAGGTGTAAGCCCAAGAGGAATCTGGCAAGGCCAGGACCCCGCCCTTGTCACATCAGTATCAGGGAAATCTTTAAGACAATCATATCTGTCTTCAGTTTCGCCAGGGTTCTCCTCTATAGACGCCCCAGTGTACCGGATTTGTCGCTTTTGCCTATTGAGTATAGCTTGATCTTCATGGACCGATATGAGCCTGTTTTCTTCACGAGGTAGAATAAGGCTTTGCAGCGTTGTTGGCTCATTGGTAGGAAGGTTCTGATCATTATTATCATCAAAGTGACTTTCTTCCCTTTTTGTAGTTACACTCGCCGCGGCTTTTGGTCTGTTTCCATCACTACAGATGTCATGGTCCTCACCACACGATCAGATGGGTTTTTCTTTCTTTTGCTGTGGGGTGCAGTTAGAGTGGTTTTCGTCACTTCTTTCTTTACTTTGACACGGATTCACTTCATTGGAGGTACCTGGAAACCGGAGCAATCGTGGCTTTCTTCTCTTGGGGTTGGGCTGATGCACTTCGACGCAAATGACCCGGACTCCTTCAGTCGTTGCAGGTGGTGGGCTGTCGACAGCACCAGGAAGCTGACGACGAGGGTCAGCAAGCTCAATCGAATCACATGATCTCGATCTGGCAAGGCGGCCAGGCCGTTGGTTTTCTCCTTGAAACTCGTTTTCTCCCTCTCAGACCACAGCCGGTTCACGTCGTCTCCTGGTATGCCGTTTTACAGGTAACTTGGGACGTGATACAAGCTCCAGGACAACGTTCAGGTTAATCATCTCAAAAACCTCGTTTCTGAAGGTGCGATTCATGGAAAAGCAGTAAACTATTGGGTTGAAAAGAGAATTCATCTGGATCAACAACTGCGACCAACGAAAATATGAGCTTGTACGAAGAAAAGGAACAGCATCTGCAAAGAAAAGGACGATGATTGACGGGACATAGGAGACTAGCAAAGCCGCTGTAACTGTACTAGTCGCTTTGGCGATGGTCCTATTCATCCTGGCGTTGACTCGAGCAGAAACGTTGCTGATTTTGTTATCATTTCGTTTGCGAACTGAGAAGTAGAGCGAGATGTAGAAATAACCGACAATGGCGACGCTTAACACCGTTTTACCAGCGGAGAAGATACTCAAGGCAGCCATGACTCTCTGATCGACCTTAGCAATCCACAAAATAGGTACACCAAAAGCAGTTGTGACAGCAAACAGCCAGGCAATCACTGCACAAATTTTGAGGCGGGTTTTTGTGACAACGATTTTGTAGCTCCTCCACCTCTCTATCGCTCAAAGCGATCCCATGCAATGAAAGTCAAATGATACAAGGATGAACTAACAGCGCTGTAAAGAACTATTTGATTTGCACCTGCAATCTTACAGATCGTAAGGCTCAAATTGTTACGGAGGAGAAGTATATCCAAAGCAGTAGTTAGAGGCATGGAAACTGCACCTACTAGAAGATCCGCAACGGCCATGCTCGCTAACAAAATGTTTGAGTTTTTTTGCAACGCTTTTCGCCTCCATACCGCAACGATAATTAAAAGGTTTAATAACACAGTGAAAGGGCTAGCGATGGATTTTGCGGTGATTGAAACATAGAAAGCGGCCGTTTCTGTAAGAATCCATGTATAGATTGGTTTGGTCGGGCAAAAGTACACTGAGGGCGACTCACTTGGATCGATATTGTGTGACTCAGTTTCGTTTAAATTCATTTTTATGCTGATTTGATTACGGCGCGGACGGCTTGAAGTACTCACTGCTCAAATTAGTTTTACCACGTCTCCTGACTGATTCGGTGTCCTTGGTCGACATGTTCTGAGCGGAGCTCCCTGCAGTGGGTTCTTGGACATCGCAAAGACGAGTGCGTTTTCAAATGCTAGTTGTTTGCAAAATTTTATCGCATTTATCATGAAGATTGACGAAAAGTCAAATAGAGGAAATGACGCATGTGACTTGCAACGAACACGTTAAACACGTACCTTAATGAGGATCCATTAGTAACCTACCTTGTTTTCTCTGATGTAGAACATATTGCGCGAACTTACATCAAATAACAGACACAAAGCTATCTTAACAAGACTGCAGCCAGTGAAAAAAAAATGGTTTGCTTTTTGAAACGCAGTGCTTAGAGCACCCAAACTAATTGCTTTCCAAAAACATTTAAAAGCAGCATTAAACAGTAAGTTTTCGACAAAAAAAAGAACAGCTTGTAAAAAAAGGGAAAAGGAAGCTTTTTCTCACAACTATGAAAAAGGTAGCGGTCTCAATTGTGCTTTGCATGACTTACACACATACAAAAAAAAATGTTACGAAAATAATCAAAACGACCAAAGCTATCACTTTTTCCATATCGCTTCGTTTTCGAAACCTTTCATTATTCATTCATTCAGGCGGCCTCATGAGTCATCTTAATTCGTGCTATCGAAATGTTCCACCCTGAAACACATATCCTCTTTACTTCGTTAATACTTTTCAATCATTTTTTTGGGGAATCGTGTCAAACTGTATCAGAAAGTGAGTTTGCAAAAAAAAAAAAAAACGATTCAAACCATGGGCGAGGCGTTGTTTTCCCTAACTTTCAACGCGTGTTATGTAACATGGTGAACACATTTTGGGGAGAATATGGAAGAATATTTGACAATTTCACTTCATTTGACATCCAGAAACCACAATAATACGACTGTCAGGTTTTTGTAAACTTAATGGGCGCGGTGCCTGGCCTTTCTCGCGTGGGGCGATTTTCAAGGGGGGTAGCGTGATTTGCTCGCTCTACTATCCCTGAAGCAACAGCACAAGGAAAAACAAGGGACTAGTCGAAGTTTATACTCTAAATTATTTTTAAAGGTTTCCTTGCGTTCTCACTTTATTCAGTTAATTAAAAAAAAAACAACAGAAAAGCAACAATGAAAAAGACCTTATCCAGGCAGATCCTACTCTTGATCTCGAAGGTGTTAATTATCGCTTCAGCGCTCCACAGATAAAATTAGGCGGTTTATAAGAGCAAGAGGGGAAAAGCTCTTTTAAAGTTAAATTCAACAGTTTCGTTTCAATTTATGATCAGAAACAAGCGTCCTAAGGAGCAGATTATGTTCCATACGAAACAATTCGGAAATTTCGAGGGTCAGTCAAAGCTCTTATCTCTAGAACTCGCTGGCTCATTAATTTATCCCTCCCGAAAAAGAGGAAAAAAATCACCGTTCAGTTTACGATTCGAATAAATAATGAAGAGAAGAGAAAAAAAACAACACTGTCAAGATTACACGCTTTTGCTATACATTAAGATGAATGCTATAGAACACGAAATAAGGTCTGTTTCTGATATTTCCTTTGTTCTTCCCCGTTTGTTTTTCTTTATCACTGACTGCATTTTGCGTAATGAGCAATGTTCGATTATTTCCGATAGCCACCATGACCATTTCCAAAGAAAATGGAGACTCTTTTCTCCGTTTTCGAAAAAAATAATCGTCCACACGTAGCATATCCCAATCGTTTTCGCCCGAAAACGATGTTTAAAGCCACATCAACCAGTTTTATATACTATCTTGCGAGAAAAAAAAGAAGAAACACAGGGAGCAGAACAATTACTTGTTTCAAGAGAAAGTTGGACAGTTGAAAATTCATTTGAGCTATCAGAAAATTCCTCATAAGAAACAAAAACACAGGTAATCACTAATTGTGATTTGTTGATGTCGTATGAAGTTTCAGAGATTCACCTGGTTAAAAAAAGGAAATGATTGAAAATAGCAGGATTAAAAACTATCACAACCGTTCCTTCCTCTACACTGAATCGTTTTCGAAACCTGGCATTACAGCTGTTTTCGCGTTTACGAAAAGCCGATCCATCCTATATAATGAAATTTTATTTTACATCGTTAACACTTCTTTCTTTTTTTTTTCTCTCTCTCTTGGTAGAAATGCGTCAATGCGTATCAATAAGTTGGTTTCCAAAGAAAACTGAACAAAAACAAAAGATTGTAACGGGCATCAGTGCGCACGTGTGGAAGATGCATATTTCTTCCATAGGTTTGACGTAGCTTCCAAAGCGTGTTTATTTTAAACAAAAACCAATTTGGTTTTTTGCAGGGTAGGTCTACTGTGACCCAATTACTCTCTACTTTTCATGACTTCGCCAAATCTAGGAATTCATCTGTAGCAACAGATGTTGTATTTCTTGATCTCGCAAAGGCTTTTGATAGTGTTCCTCATGAGCGTCTACTCATAAAGTTATATAGCCTCGGTATTGAGAGTAAACTTCTTAACTGGTTGAGGCATTTCCTCACGTGTAGAAAGCAACGAGTTGTTGTAAGAGGGACTTTTTCTGATTGGGCACCTGTGATATCTGGTACCCCACAGGGAACTATTCTTGGTCCAATTTTATTCCTATCATATATAAATGATATCGTTGATAGTGTCTCTTCAAAAATTAAATTATTTGCGGATGACACTAAGATTTACAGAGAGCTTCGCAACCCTAGTCTCGATGAACAATACCTTCAAACTGATTTGAATAATCTTGGTAAATGGGCGAAAAAATGGCAACTTCGTTTCAATGAGGAAAAATGTGAAGCAATGCGAATAACGCATTCTCGTGACAAATCGACTACGAATTATAAACTAGGTACGGCCTTAAAAGATGTCAAGAGCTTTAAAGATCTTGGAATTATTATATCAAAAGATCTTACTTGGAGTGAACATATTAGTACCATGGTGAATAAGGCGAACCAAGTCCTAGGGCTAATAAGACGGTCTGTTGGAACAGCTAATACAACAACTTTTTCATTGCTTTACAAAACATTGGTCAGACCACTTCTAGAGTATGCTGCTCCAGTCTGGAACCCATATCTTGTCAAAGATATTCATGCAATAGAGAGCGTGCAAAGACGCGCGTCAAGATTAGCTCTTAGGCAAAAAAGAGGTGATATGTCTTATGAAGAGCGTTGTGACTCGTTACATTGGCCATCTTTGTCCAGTCGTAGGACATATTCCTCTCTTGTTGAATGTTATAAGATCGTGTTTGGCTTATCACACTTGGATTTTGAGGAATTCTTTCAATTCGCAAAAGTCAAATCCACTAGGGCAAATCACTCGTATAAGCTTTATTGTAAATTATCTAGAATCAACTGTTTTAAATATTCTTTTTTTAACAATGTAATTAGTTACTGGAACAATTTACCTAGTAATGTTGTTGAAGCCGGTTCCCTTGAACTTTTTAAATGTAAACTCAAATCCTTTTTAAAGTTGTAATTTTTATTGTAATTTTTATTGTAATTTTTATTGTGTGTTGTTTTTAGGAGAGTTTTATTCATAGGGTTAACCTCTAGACTCTCCCTTTCAAATTCATGTGGTCATTATGAGTTTGAATAAACATGTATGTTATGTTATGTTATGTTATAGTTCCATGAACATATTTTGGAGGAACTATTGAAGAATGTTTGACAACATAATGTTCTAGCTTAAATTCGATATCCACCTACAAGAATTATAAGTTTGACAGGTTTTCGTATACATTTTGTCAGAAAAAGTATCAAGATCTCATCCCCAACTGAAACAACGTTGTCTGAGAGGTGTTAGCCAGCTTCCTCTTCTCCGACAAATTTCAAATTCAACAGTGTTGCTCGAGATTCATTATCAACCAAGAAAACGTCCCTGAGAAGGGAGTATGTTACCGTTCTGTATAAATGTAAAATGAAGCAATTATTTTAGGGTCTCTGACTCATCAGTTAATCTCTCTTAAAACGCGCAAACAAACATTATAAGGTTTATTTTATGATATGAATGAAACCGAACAGACAAAAAGAGTTTTCAAGATTACAAGGATATAACACATTGGTATTTTTGCAGCAATAACTGCATTTTGTCCAATAAAGTTATCTTCACAGTCATAACGTTCGTTTTCAACACTGCAAAATTTAGCTTACTTAAAATCTACAATTACGGACAAAAGTCTTGGGACACTTTCGTATTTCTGAGGCGTTTCCAATTCACACAGGTCCAACCCCCCCCCCCCACCCCAAAAAACAATGTTGAACACGTGTATCCAGAATTTTCTCCGAGTTTCAACTTTGTATAAGGTGGGGGAAGGAGAACTGCAAGGAAATTTCGAAAAGGATGCACTGTTTTAAGGTGTTTCGATACAGTTTTTCAGACGCATACCGATGTTTTTCGATCTACTTAAAAGGGATTTTATTCTTGTCCGATCGCTACAAAATTTTCACCGGTGATTGACTATGAATTGAAGTTTGTCAAAATGCAGCTTTTAGTAAAATCGATATCACTATGACAACAATAAACAAAAAAGGACGAAACCGATAAAATTCGAATTTTGCACGATCTAGACCTGCTACTGAAAATTCGAAACCTGGACCTTAAAGTGTGATTTTTAGCAAATAACCTCCGTGACAAGTAAAAAACTCTGTATGTTTGAATTGAAATAAAACGTAAATATATTTCAAACCTTACATTTTCAATAGCCGTGATAAATTGTTTAATAAAAAAGTTCTAAACAACTCAAATAAATCTTAAGTAACGTCGGAAGGCTGCTTAACATCATTTTACCATGAAAATGAGCATTTTCCACCTTTTGACCATAGTTTAGCTGCAATTAAGATCGGCGTCTGAATCAATTCAGCCGGGTCTAAATAATTTGGGTCGGCCTTAATTCGAATTAGGTTCGGCTCATGAAAAGTTCGGCGTCTGAACCGGGCCTTAAACCTCTGTCATTACATAATCTTCATGATGTATATAATAATGTCTGATACTTTCATTAAGATTGATTTAAACTTGGAATTATTTTGAACGAATAATAAACCAATTATTGAATGAGGCTGAGTAGGATATTAAGAATTATTCAGATCGAGGAGGAAGGTGTTATCGGCCGAGGTGGATAACGCCCTCCGCTAATATTCTGTGTGCTTAACACGTTAAACAAGGAAACGCGCCATACCAAAGAAACCATACTGTCAAAGCCCAGTCGAGACAATTCAGCACTTAAATTAACTGAAGCAAACGTTTTAGAATGCACTTAATTCATCTTGTTTGTCCACGTATATATTCAGAAAAATTGCAGTAATCAGGCCCAATTCAGGAAAACGTCGATAACTTTTCATGTAGGTCGACCAAAATGATGCCAGTTCGACAGTTGATTCAGACGTCGAACTTGATTAGTCGGACTCAATTCATTTTCACGGTGTACAACGCTTACCAGAGAAAATAAACTAGGTATGCCTATCGATAGAGTGCCAACGAGCAAATCATGCGTATTTTGCATGGGAATGGAATTCCTTTTTTCCAACATTTGAAATCCTCTTGGTCCCTTCCTGTTTAGGCTGTTCCAGGCGTTAGGATAGTAGAGTTCAACAACCTAAATTATTGCAAGACAGATTTGAACGTGGCTAGCAAAACGCGCAACATCGATATTCAATTCGTTTTGCAGGAATGCTGCGAAACAAGTTGCACGTTTTTGTTGCTCGTTTTACTGTACCTAAAGAGACACTGACATTTCCATGGAGAGCGCACCATGTTTATAATACTAACTGGTCAAAGCTCGAACTTGACATGCAAGGTTCATTCTTTCTATAGCCTTCTCTGACTTGCGGTTCACTTTTAGACTTGGTTTCATTTTCATTTTCCACTGCTTCAGAATCATCATCATCATTCATCATAATGGAAATTAATGTTTAATAAAAGTTTTTAATCTGTTTAATATGGCTTTGTTATGACGGCGTGAGGTACTAAACTACGGCCACTTTTATAAGGACAGTGTCATCTTTTGTCAGAAACAATAAAAAAAAAAAAGATCCAAAACATAGGCTGCGGAGCAGTGAGGGCCGGTAGCCACGCCAACCCCCAGGCAAAAATGTTTTGGGTGGGCAGAGCCCCCCCGCGTTTTGGTGCCGAAAACCACTGTTAGGAGAGGTCCACAAACTCTAACGGATGTATTTGGCATAACCTGTAGCTATCTGTGACATCAGCAACTTCAGAACGTACATCTTCTGCCCCGCTCTGCTGACGACTCAAGAACTACCTAAAAAGCACCATTAAGCAGGACCGCCTGATCAAATGCCTACGGATGCATTGTCAGAAATGGATTACGACCACAGAAGACACTGTGAAGATTGCAAAGAGGTTTCCTGGTGCCAAGGAACAACGCAAAGGGCATTTTGGGAAATTTGACCATGGGTATGTGCATGGCTGTGTAAAGATGACCCCCCCCCCCCCCCCCCCTCCCCCATCACGTTTCAAAACGCTCCGCCGCCGGACTTTCTCACCAACGGCGAATGAGAAATAATGGTCTCTGATGGCCGAAAGCAAACAAATTCGCCCTTCTTAAGTCTTAATCTCTTATTTCTAAAGTGAAACTGTCACTATCTTTTGCCCTTTCTTCTTTCTTCAAAAGATCATCTGATTTTATCGTACAGGATTGAATACTGTAAAAACCCTCGTATAAGAACCTAAGCTTTTCCAAGCTAGGCTATGAAGGTTCGTATAAAAATGGCGCTAACTAGAAAATTAGGCACCTACTCAGGTTCTTAAACAGGTTCTTATTTTTTAAAAATTTATAAGGTGTTTGTCATTGGTGGGTGTGGCCTATGTTTGGTGTTGCATGCATAATATTGTAATACAGTATGAAAATCCCTTTAATCCAAGCATGTTAAAGCCATTTATGAAGTTTATACATTTTACTAATTGGTAGAGCTTGTTCTATTAAATTTGTGTATTTAGTATTTGACTGAATTTCTCAAAATAAGAACCTATTTCAAAAATGTAGGCTAAAACATGTTCTTATGTAAAAGGGGTCTAAACAGACAATCTTAGCCTAACAGGTTGTTAAAATCTACGTTCTTATACGCGGGATTTTACTGTATCTTAACAAAGCATTGTAATACCGTAAAATTCAGAAAAAAGGGCCCCGGGGCTTATATTTTTCAAAGGCCCTTTTTGAAGGCTTATTTTTGGAGGGGCTTATCTACGGAGGAAAATTTCCGTTTCAAAGTCGATTGGGCTAGCCTCATAGTTGGAGGAAATTTACCGTTTTTGCTTTGTTTTAATTTGTATTTGAAGGCAATTTCCAAGTACAAGCCCCCGTGGGCGCTTGTATTTGGAGGGGCGATTTAACGGAGGGTTTTTTGCGTTACGAGTTTGGAGGGGGGCTTATATTTGGAGGGGCTTATTTTCGGAATTTTACGGTACCCTTTTTAAAAAAAAACTTGATAGACATGTTCTAGCAACACTACCCCTTTTATCTCAGAGATTTATCTGCTTTAATTAACTGCATTACTTTCAGTTCTTACGTTATCGTGTTTTTGGACGATTAATACGCTCCCCTTTCAGCTGAATATTTCGCCGGCCTAAAACAGGCGTAAGTTCAAGAGGGACTCGGCGAGGCCAGGACCTTTCTCTTGCAACATCAGCATCACGGAAATCTTTAAGAAAATCATTTTCGTCCTCAGTTTTAGCAGGGTTCTTATCTGTGGACTCCCCAGTGTATCGAAAGTAGGGTTTCTGCTTGCTGAGTATAGCTTGATCTTCACGGACTGAGATGGCCCGATTCTCTTTACCAGGTAGGGCGAGGCTTGTCAGCTCTGATGGCTCACTGGTGGGAAGAGGTCGATCATTGTTGTCATGAAATTGACTTTGCTCCTCTTTTGTAGTAACATCTGCCACGGCTTTTGGTCCATTTCCATCACTACAGATGTCATGTTCCTCAGTACACGATGGTTTGGGTCTTTCTGCCATTTGTTGTGGGGTGCAGCCAGAAGAGCTCTCGTCGCCTCTTTCTTCACTTTGACTTGGATTGCTTTCATTGGCGTTACCAGTAAACTGAAGAAACAATGGCTTTCTTCTTTTGAAACTGGGCTGGTGCACATCGACAAAGACGACTCGGCGATCTTCAGACGTTGGAGATGGAGAACTGTCGACGTCGCCAGGGATAGGACGAGGGTCAGCAAGCTCAATTGAATCACTTGACCTAAGTCTGGCAAGGCGGTCAGGCAGTTGTTTTTCTCCGTGAAGCTGGTTTTCTTCTTCCAAGACCACAGCTGGTTCACTTCTTCGCCTTCTTCGTTTAACACTAGGTAACTTGGGACGTGATACAAGCTGTAGTACAGAGTTCAGGTTAATCATCTCAAGAACCTCGTTTCTGAAGGTGCGATTCATCGCGAAGCAGTAGACTATTGGGTTGAAAAAGGAATTCATCTGGATCAACAACTCTGACCAACGAAAATATGAGCTTGTACGAAGGAAAGGAACAGCATCTCCCAAGAAAAGAACGATGATTGACGGGACATAGGAGACTAGCAAAGCCGCTGTAACTGTGCCAGTCGCTTTGGCGATGGACTTCTCCAGCTTGGCGTTTGCTCGGGCAGAAACTTGGTTGATCTCGTTATTTTTTCGTTTGCGCACATACAGGTAAAGCGTAATGTAGCAATAACCGATAATGGCGACGCATAGCACCGTCTTACTAGCAGAGAAGATACTCAAGGCCACTATGACTCTCTGATCGACCTCAGCAACGCTCAAGATAGGTACAAGAATAGCCGTTATAGCAGCAAGCACCCACGCCACCACTGCGCAAATCTTGAGGCGGGTTTTTGTGATAATGTTCTTATAGTTCCTCCACTTTACTATCGCTACGTAGCGTTCACAGGCAATGACAGTCAAATGATAGAAGGACGAACTAACGGCGCTGTAAAGCACTATTTGATTTGCACCTGCAATCTTACAAATTTTAAGGCTCAACTTCTCACGGAGGAGAAGTATATCCGACGCAACAGTTAGAGGCATCGAAACCGCACCCACTAGAAAATCCGCAACGGCCATGCTACTTAACAAAATGTTTGAGTTTTTTTGCAACGCTCTTCGATTCTTCACTGCAACGATAATTAAGAGGTTTAACAGCACCGTGAAAGGACTAGCGATAGATTTTGTGGTGATTGTAACCTAGAAGGCGGCCGTTTCGGTTAAAATCCATGTATAGACTGGTTCGTAGGGGCAAGAATATTCTGAAGGCGACTCGCTTAGGTCGATCTTCTCTGAATCTGTTTCGCTTAAATTCATTTTATGCTGATTTGATTGAGGCGCCGAAGTTACTTAAAGGCTTTCAGTACTCACGGTTGAAATATTTTTACCACGATTTTGTCTTGACTGATTGGTGTGCATGGTCGAGGTTTTCTGAGCGCAACTCTCAGCAATGGGTTCTTGACGAGACGAGCGCATTTTCAAATGCCAGCTGTTTGTAAAATTTAATCGTATATAATATCAACCTAGACATACGCGTCCTGTAAGACACCCGTTAAACAAGTGACTTAACAAGGATCAACAAGGTACCTCTATAGTTTTTCCCGGTGTAGCACATATCGTGGGAATTGACAACGGATAAACAGACACAAAACTAGCTTTAAAAGAAGGCATCCAGTGAGAAAAATGATTTGATTTTTCAAACACAATGTTTAGAGAAACCGACCTAATTGCTTTCCGATAAAATTCAAAAGCAGTATGAAACAATACGTTTTCTACATAAAAATGGAAGAGCTTGTTAAAAAAAAGGAAGCAGGAAACTTTTTCCCACAGAGTTCGATAACGTCTAAAGTCTATCCTAAAAGGAAGTTAGCTTTTTTAGAAATGTTTAGAGCAACAGACCTAATTATTTTCCGACAAAATATGTAAAACAGTTTTAATTCTAGTGCGTAAAAACAGAAGAGCTTGCTAAAAAGAAACCATAACAGGAAGCTTCAGTTTCAGTTAACAAAAATATATTTCGCGTCACTATGTAGTTTTGAATTCTCATTATTTATACGAAAAATAAAATAAAGATATTAAGACAGTAATCAAAATGATCAAAACTATTATTTCTTCTTGCTATTGCGTCGGTTTCGAAAACATTCATGTAATGGGTCCTTTCAATTCGTATTTGCGAAATCCCCAAACCCTAAAGACATATTCTCTTTTCGCTGTATACACGTTTCCATTACTTTTTGTGGAACTGCGTCAAACGGCATTAAAAAGTGAGTTTGCAACGAAAAAAGATTTTAACCAGCACGTGTGGACAGGGCACGCGTGTTATATTTAACGTCTTAAACACAGTTTGGAGGGAGTATTAAATAATGTTTGACAATTTAACTTCAATTTGACATCCAGATACTAGAATTATAAGTTTGACAGGTTTTCGTATACTACTTAATTACAAAAAAAAAAAAAGATCTCGTCCAGGCAAATCTTATTAGTCTCATAGGTGTTAATTCTCTTCTCCTTGGATAAAATTTGATAGTGTTAAACTTGAAAAGGGACAAGTGCTTTGAGCTTCAAATTGTGCAGTTTTGTTCGGATTTATTATCGGAGAGAAAGAGCCCCGGGGGGGGGGGGTTACTCCGCATATGAAAGGGGTGGGGACGCTCGTCGGAAATTTTGAATTAAACCCCTAAAGGAGACTGATCTGGGCGTGGCCCAAGATTTTTTTGACCCCCTAAAACATTTACATTTTACATTTTATTCACGTGCTACCCTGAACGAGACCTTCACGGCTAAATATGATGACGTTTTGCCAAGGACACCCTAAGTGAGACCAAAATCCGAAATTTACAACCCTAAGCGAGACGACGAGCATCCCTACCCCTGTCATATGCGAGTCCTCCCCCCCCCCCCGGGAGAAAGAGGCGAAGAGAAAACGTCCCCGGGGCACGTTCCTCGAAGGCCCCGGCCGAAAACTTTTCGGGCTCGAAGGCAATTTTTAAAATCAAAACCCCTTAGAATAGTAGCACAGTTCCTAGCAAACCAACCAGTCAATTTTGCCTTTTTAACTGATAGTTTAGTTATTGTATAATTTCAAAATAATTGAAACTTTGATTGTACATGCAAACAAGGCAAACACAAAACAGCTTTCCGGCCCCGAAACCTTAACAGGACTTTCGAGGGATCAGATCATAGTATATAAGAAATAATTCGAAACATTTTGTAGGTAAAAATTCCGATTGACTCGTTGGTCATTAAATTATGTTTCCGAAAAGACAGCAACAAATCATTGTTCATTTTACGATTTGAATGAAAGAGCAGAGAAGAAAGCCACAGCTGACAAGATTACATGGTTTAGATAAATTAATTATAAAAATAATGCTACCAAGTGAACGTTTTGTTCTGTCATGTGTGGTTTTCTTTAACACTATGTCTGCATTTTACGAAATAGACTGACTATGTTCAACACGTTGATTAAACATTAATAAGTACACTAGCTGTAAAGTGTTGGGACTTAACGAATTATAAGATGGATAAATAAGATTGTAAACGTACCCTGCAAAATAGCTACAAATATTAAAATTAGTTGCCAAGATAACGGATAAATGAAACATGCCATCTGCTCTACAAACGACCTTGAAACGAACACGGTCCTTCAATCTGAACGGAGCTATTTAGTCTGCGCAGCAAGCAATCATTAATTGCAAATATAAATACATTTGTTTCCTCATTTAGATTTTTTTTCTTCTCGGTTTTCGGTTTATTAATTTGTCAGAAGTGGGGTTGGGGATGCAAAATGTAAGCGGGGAGTTCACTACACAGACTTTCGGGTTTAGACATCATTTTTGTGATCATTGAAAGACAGACATTCCACAGAGAAGACTGGGAATTATGTAGCAGGAGAAGAGAGCGACATAACATAATACCATCAGGGAGGGGAGAGTGGGGAGTCGGTAGACTAGCATCCCACATAGCTACGCAACCTCGCCAAGTTCCCAGGAATCCCACCTTTGTTGACCACAGCACCCGATACCAGACTCCCGTTACTTACACGCCCTCGAAGTAAAGAGATTAACTATCAAAGAAACAGGAATCCGCGCCATACCCCAGTCGAGACAATTCAGGACTTTAATTAACTGAAGCAAACGTTTTAGAATGCAGTTAATTCATTCATTCATTCAGAAAAATTGCAGTAATCAGGCCCAATTCAGGAAAACGTCGATAACTTTTCATGCAGGTCGACCCAAATGATGCCAGTTCGACAGTTGATTCAGACGTCGAACTTAATTAGTCGGACTCAATTCATTTTCACAGTGTGCAATGGTCTACAACGCTTACCAGAGAAAATAAACTAGGTATACCTATCGATAGAGTGCCAACAAGCAAATCATGCGTATTTTGCATGGGAATGGAAATTCCTTTTTTCAAACATTTGAAATTCTCTTGGTCCTTTCCTGTTTAGCCTGTTTCAGGCGTTAGGATAGTAGAGTGCGGCGCGACGTTCAAAAACCTGAATTGTTTGCAAGACAAGTTTGAACGTGGCTAGTAAAACGCGCAACATCGATTTTCAACTCGTTTTACAGCAATGCTGCCAAACAAGTTGCACGTTTTTGTTGCTCGTTTTACTGTACCTTAAGAGATACTGACACTTCCAGGGAGGGCGCAGTATGTTTAGAACAGTAACTGGTCAAAGCTCGAAGTTGACATGCACGGTTCATTCTTTCTATAGCCTTGTCTGACTTGCGGTTCACTTCTAAACTTTGTTTAATTTTCATTTTCCACTGCTTCAGAATCATTATCATACATCGTAATGGAAATTAACGGATGTATTTGGCATAACCTGCAGCTATCTGTGATATCGCCAACTTCAGAACGTACATCTTCTGTCCCGCTCCGCTGACGACTCAAGAACTACCTAAGAAGCACCATTAAGCAGGACCGCCTGAACAACTGCCTACGGATGCATTGTCTGAAATGGATTACGAACACAAAAGACACTGTGAAGATTGCAAAGAGGTTTCCTAGTGCCAAGGAACAACGGAAAGCCGGCATTTTGAAAAATTTGAGTAAGAGTATGTGTTTGGCTGTGTAAAGATGAACCCCCACTCATCAAGTTTCAAAACGCTCCACCGCCTCTGCAAAAGAGGCTTTCCCACCAACATCTCTGATGACCGAGAGCAAACAAATTCTCCCTTTTTAAGTCTTCATCTCTTATTTCTAAACTGAAACTGTCACTATCTTTTGCCCTTTGTTCTTTCTTTAAAAGATCATCTGATTTTATCGTAGAGGATTGAATACAGCAAAAACCCACGTATACGAACCTAAGATTTTCCAAGCTAGGCTAAGAACTAAAGGTTTGTATAAAAATGGTACTAACTGGAAAATTAGGCTACTCAGGTTCTTAAACAGGTTCTCATTTTTAAAAGTACATAAGGTGTTTGTCATTGGTGGGTGTGGCCTATTTTGGGCCTATTTTTGGTATTGCATGCATAATATTGTAATACGATAGGAAAACCCCTTTAATCCAAGCATGTTAAAGCCATTTATGAAATTTATACATTTTACTAACTGATAGAGCTTGTTCTATTAAATTTGTGTATTCAGTGTTTGACTGAATTTCTCAAAATATGAACCTGGCTTCAAAAATGTAGGCTAAAACAGGTTCTTATGTAAAAGGGGTCTTAATGGACAATCTTAGCCTAACAGGTTCTTAAAATCTAGGTTCTTATACGCGGGTTTTTACTGTCTCTCAACAAAGCATTGTAATACCCTTGTTAAAAAAAAAACTTGATAGACATGTTCTAACAACACTACCCCTTTTATCTCAGAGATTAATCTGGTTTATTATATAGACACGAGTGTTTTACTGGAAAATATACCACTCGTAAAATTCATAAAAACTACATCCGGGACCCGAGTGGTATATTTTCCATAACCTCACACGTGAGTTTATCGATGACGCAATTTCGGTAATTTCCCTCTATTATTTTATCAATGTCTTTTTGTCTATATAATAAAAAGAACATTACACGGCGGCTTGAAGATATGAATTTTATTTTCGAGTGGCAAAAACAACATTTTACTCACTCGCTGCGCTCGTTCGTAAAATATTGTTTTGCCACTCGAAAATAAAATTCATATCTTCGCGCCACCGTGTAATATCCTCTATTTAATTAACTGCATTAGTTTTACTTCTGACGTTATCGTGTTTTTGGACGATTAATACTCTCCCCTTTCAGTTGAATATTTCGCCGTCCTAAAACAGGCGTAAGATCAAGAGGGACTCGGCGAGGCCAGGACCTTTCTCTTGTAACATCAGCATCATGGAAATCTTTAAGAAAATCATTTTCGTCCTCAGTTTTAGCAGCGTTCTTATCTGTGGACTCCCCAGTGTATCGAAATTGGGGTTTCTGCTTGCTGAGTATAGCTTGATCTTCACGGACTGAGATGGCCCGGTTCTCTTTACCAGGTAGGGCGAGGCTTGTCAGCTCCGATGGCTCACTGGTGAGAGGTCGATCATTGTTGTTATGAAATTGACTTTGTTCCTCTTTTGTAGTAACATCAGCCACGGCCTTTGGTCCGTTTCCATCACTACAGATGTCATGTTCCTCACCACACGATGGTTTGGGTCTTTCTGCCATTTGTTGTGGGGTGCAGCCAGAAGAGCTCTCGTCGCCTCTTTCTTCACTTTGACTTGGATTGCTTTCATTGGGGTTACCAGTAAACTGGGGAAACAATGGCTTTCTTCTTTTGAAACTGGACTGGTGCACATCGACGCAGACGGTTCGGCGATCTTCAGACGTTGGGGATGGAGAACTGTCGATCGGACGAAGGTCAGCAAGCTCAATTGAATCACATGACCTAAGTCTGGCAAGGCGGTTAGGCAGTTGTTTTTCTCCGTGAAGCTGGTTTTCTTCGTCCGAGACCACAGCCGGTTCACGTCTTCTCCTGGTATGCCGTTTTACAGGTAACTTGGGACGTAATACAAGCTGTAGTACAGAGTTCAGGTTAATCATCTCAAGAACCTCGTTTCTGAAGGTGCGATTCATCGCGAAGCAGTAGACTATTGGGTTGAAAAAGGAATTCATCTGGATCAACAACTCCGACCAACGAAAATATGAGCTTGTACGAAGGAAAGGAACAGCATCTCCCAAGAAAAGAGCGATGATTGACGGGACATAGGAGACTAGCAAAGCCGCTGTAACTGTACCAGTCGCTTTGGCGATGGACTTCTCCAGCTTGGCGTTTGCTCGGGCAGAAACTTGGTTGATCTCGTTATATTTTCGTTTGCGCACATACAGGTAAAGCGTAATGTAGCAATAACCGATAATGGCGACACAAAGCACCGTCTTACTAGCAGAGAAAATACTCAAGCCAGCTATGACCTTCTGATCGACCTCAGCAACGCTCAAGATAGATACAACAATAGCCGCTATAGCAGCAAGCACCCACGCCACCACTGCGCAAATTTTGAGGCGGGTTTTTGTGATAATGTTCTTGTAGTTCGTCCACTTTACTATCGCTACGTAGCGTTCCCAGGCAATAAAAGTCAAATGATAAAAGGACGAACTAACGGCGCTGTAAAGCACTATTTGATTTGCACCTTCAATCTTACAAATTTTAAGGCTCAACTTCTCACGGAGGAGAAGTATATCCAACGCAATAGTTAGAGGCATCGAAACCGCACCCACTAGAAGATCCGCAACGGCCATGCTAGTTAACAAAATGTTTGAGTTTTTCTGCAAAGCTCTTCGATTCCTCACTGCAACGATAATTAAGAGGTTTAACAGCACCGTGAAAGGACTAGCGATAGATTTTGTGGTGATTGTAACATAGAAAGCGGCCGTTTCAGTTAAAATCCATGTATAGACTGGTTCGTGCGGGCAAGAGTACACTGAGGGCAACTCGCTTGGGTCGATCTTCTCTGAATCTGTTTCGCTTAAATTCATTTTCTACTGATTTGACTGAGGCGCAGAAGTTACTTAAAGGCTTTAAGTACTCACTGTTGAAATAGTTTTACCACGATTTTGTCCTCATTGATTGGTGTGCATGCTCGAGGTTTTCTGAGCGCAACTCTCAGCAATGGTTTCTTGACGAGACGAGCGCATTTTCAAATGCCAGCTGTTTGTAAAATTTAATCGTATTTAATATCAACCTAGACATACACGTCTTGTAAGACACCCGTTATACAAGTGACTTAAAAAGGATCAACAAGGTGCCTCTATAGTTTTCCCCGGTGTAGCACATATCGTGGGAATTAACAACGGATAAACAGACACAAAACTACCTTAAAAGGAAGGCAACCAGTGAGAAAAATGATTTGCTTTTTCAAACACAATGTTTAGAGAAACCGACCTAATTGCTTTCCGACAAAATTTAAAAGCGATATTAAACAGTACGTTTTCTACATGAAAATGGAAGAGCTTGTTAAAAAAAGGAAGCAGGAAACGTTTTCCCACAGAGTTCGATAAGGTCTAAAGTCTATCCTAAAAAGAAGTTAGGCTGTAAGAAAAATGGTTGGCAATTTTAGAAATGTTTAGAGCAACAGACCCAATTATTTCCCGACAAAATATGTTAAACAATTTTAATTCTAGTGCATAAAGACATTCTCTTTTCGCTGTATACACGTTTCCATCACTTTTTGTGGAACTGTGTCAAACGGCATTAAAAAGTGAGTTTGCAACGAAAAAAGATTTTAACCAGCATGTGTGGACAGGGCACGCGTGTTATATTTAATGTCTTGAACACAGTTTGGAGGGAGTATTAAATAATGTTTGACAATTTAA
This sequence comes from Porites cylindrica, assembly GCA_964035525.1. Taxonomy (NCBI): domain Eukaryota; kingdom Metazoa; phylum Cnidaria; class Anthozoa; order Scleractinia; family Poritidae; genus Porites; species Porites cylindrica. The sequence goes on from OZ037780.1 coordinate 34,867,393, forward strand.
CTTCAATTTGACATCCAGATACTAGAATTATAAGTTTGACAGGTTTTCGTCGTCCAGGCAAATCTTATTAGTCTCATAGGTGTTAATTCCCGTCTCCTTGGATAAAATTAGATAGTGTTAAACTTGAAAAGGAACAAGTGCTTTGACCTTCAAATTGTGCAGTTTTGTTCGGATTCATTACCGGAGAGAAAGAGGCGAAGAGAAAACGTCCCCGGGGCACGTTCCTCGAAAGGCCGCGGCCGGAAACTTTTCGGGCTCGAAGGCAATTTTTAAAATCAAAACCCGTAGAATAGTAGCACAGTTCCTCGCAAACCAACCAGTCAGTTTTGCCTCTTTAACTGATAGTTTAATTATTGTATAATTTCAAAATAATTGAAACTTTGATTGTAAATGCAAACATGGCAAACACAAAACAGCTTTCCGGCCCTGAAACCTTACCGGGACTTTCGAGGGATCAGATCATAGTATATAAGAAATAATTCGAAAACTTTTGTGGGTAAAAATTCCGATTGACTCGTTGGTCTTTAAATTATGTTCCCGAAAAGACAGCAGCAAATCATTGTTCATTAGTGAATGAAGGAGCAGAGAAGAAAGCCACAGCTGACAAGATTACACGGTTTTAGATAAATTAATTATAAAAATAATGCTACCAAGTGAACGTTATAAGATCTGTTTGTTGATAGTTCGTTTGTTCTCTCATGTTTGGTTTTCTTTAACACTGTCTACATTTTGCGAAATAGACTATGGTCAACACGTTAATTTAACATTAAGTACACTAGTTGTAAAGTGTCGGGACTTTATTGTAAAGATAGATAAATAGGACTGTCATTATAAAAGTCTAACCCAGGAAAATAGCTAGAAATGTTAAAATTAGTTGCCAAGATAACGGATAAATGAACTATGTCATCTGCTCTACAGACGACCTTGAAACGAACACAGTCTTTCAATCTGAACGGAGCTATTTAGTCTGCGCAGCAAGCAATCATTAGTTGCAAATATAAATACGTTTGGTTTCTCATTTAGCATTTTTTTTTCTTCTCGGTTTTCGGTTGATTAATTTGTCAGAAGTGGCGTCAATGTTGGTTATGCAAAATGTACGCGTGGAGTTTACTACACAGACGTTCGGGTTTAGATATCATTTTTGTTATCTTTGAAAGACAGACATTCCGCAGAGAAGACTGGGAATTATGTAACGGGAGAAGAGAGCGACAGAACATAATACCGTCAGAGAGGGGAGAGTGGGGAGTGGGTAGACTAGCATCCCATATAGCTACGCAAGCTCGCCATGTCCCACCTTTGTTGACCACAGTACCCGATACCAGGCTCCTGTTATTTACACGCGTTCGAACGAAAAACTTTAACTATGAAAAGTACACAGGAAACTAAACGAAAACACAGCACCTACCGAGAAGTGGAGTGAAATCATTCTTGTCTCTAGCATTGATATTAATACCGGGCTGCAACAGCAGAAACTTTACTACATCCAAATGACCTTCAGCCGTACTAACATGCCTGCATACAGAGAAACAACAAAACTAAGCCCCTCACCTTGCTTGGAAGCTAGTCTCAAATGGGAGACCTTGGATAACCATAACACCACTGTGGCAAAATATGATATTGAAGAGTTAACAAAAATGTCATGATCCCTGTGAGCATGCCAGCTTCGACTGAATGCAACAGCAATAAACTTTGAAGGGAATAGAACACCATAGTATTCTACAAACGCCATACTAGTAGATATTAACACTACCGTATAATTCAAACCTCACTTTGTAAATTAAAATGCTTGATGGTCACATGTTAACCTCTGCCTCGCGAGGTTCTGTGACTCACGTATTTCTAGTAAAATAGTTGATTCGGCTCATAAATTTCATAGTTTCATGGTGTGCGTGACAAGCTTTGGTTCCCTGCTAGGAAAGTTCTCTCACGGCAAGAGAAAAATGACGTAAAGGAGTGGACTCTCTGCTACATCTCATACTGCACGTGCAAAGAAAAGAAACTTACAGCGGTGTTCGTTTGTTCAGATCTCTGTAGCATACTGTTGCTCCATTATGAACCATATGACGAAGCATCTGTAAGTTTCCACTTGTCGCTACTTCACAGATTTCATGCATGCTGTAATGATGTGATAACCGTCTGGCTCCCAGTCCCTCAAGTAACTGACTGACGGCGCGATGCTCATGCATGTCTGAGTACTGAAAAACACAAGGTCAAGAGAAAGGTCGGAATGGCCAGTATACTTAACTGACAGCATCTAGGGAGAGTCAACGGCATGAGCTTGTGATTCGATGGCGACGGCAACGCGAACGTCAAGAAAGCAACTGGTTAAGGCAGGAGACGATTACTTGGCTCCTGGTTAAGGGTATGTTCACACTGTACTAAAAATCTTTTCGTGTCGCTACGAAAAAGCTTTTCGGTTCAGTGTGAGCAGCAACGACCCGGGGCCACGCGGTTGGCCGAGATGGTTTGGTGCACTAAATTCCAGTCCACACTCTTGAATAGTTACTTCCGTTTCAGTAAATTCCAGCCCTCGCTCCTACTTATTTACTTCCGCGAGGGGTCGAATAGGTATTCACACTCCATCAAAGTATGGAACAAAACCTCTCCGATATGTGACGCTCCACTTTCGAGATCGGCGAGGCTTCGCTCTGTCAGATATCGCGCCAAAATCATCGTCCTTGTCTGTGAACAGAAGCCCCATCCGGTATGATTTTGGTGGCGGCACAAAAGCTATCAGGTATAGCATGGAAGTAGCCTTAATCAGCAAGACAACAACTTTGCGCGTGCATCACACTTTTTGGTACATTTCTTTGCCGTCACTCCACCACTACGATGTGAAGTTGCCTAATTTGAAGTTTTATGGAGAACTTAAACAAATGACGAAGAACTTGGATATGGAAAAAGTTGGAATAATGGCGACGAAGATTGAGAGAACGCTCATTTACTTTGTAGGAGGCGTTTTTCCTGACGTAGCCGTCGTGGTATCTTAAACTCTAATTAATTACTTTAATTTATGGTGACACTAATTTGCGCTCGAGGAATTTTTAAAAGAACAGAAGGGTTAGTTTTCGCAAGCTGATTTTCTAGATTCACTAAAAACAATCAGCGCCGAGTGAAATAAAAAAGAAATAACAGTCACATGACAAGTTTTTGTCCACGGTCCTAATCTAATACAGCAAAAATAAACATCACCATGCGAAAGAACTGCTAGGTAGCTTTCATTGTAGCCTGTGAACAGGCTACTTACTGCACAGGCTACTTGCATTGAAATGGCCACTCTTTAGGACTGCATCCACAGAATGAAACTTAAATTTAGAACCACCCTGTAATAGCGGAAGAGAATTTAGTTATCTATGCATCCGAGAAATTTTGGTAATGACTTGTAGTCACGTGACCTTACGTCCGATCGACCGCGCGTCTGTCCGCACCACAGGCAAACCACTGTAAAATAACTCTATCAACAGGTATGGAAACCCAAATTGCATGGCCAACCGCGTCTTGTGAAGCAGAGGCAATTAAAGAGTCAACAAAGACAAAATGGAAAGCGGAAATTGTATCCGTGTTCTCTAAAGTATCAAGCTTAGATTACTTTTCAAGTCCACAATTTTGGAATATGGAGAAAGAGAAAGACAGTGAAAACGAGAAACTAGGCTACAGGCTAGCAAAGCTCAACAAGAACAAGAGCAACAGAGAGCTAGACTGCGAGAGATAAAAAGCAAGGGAGACGAATTTCGTTGGAAGAACATAAAAGTTTTGTACCGGTGGTGAGAAAATGAGAAATGCTAGTGGCCAGAAAGTTGAAAATGAGAGCAGTGAAAAAAAACAGCGAACAGGAACACAAGCAACAAAATTTTTGTGCGCACGACGACATTTTCTCCTTAAAACATGTAACTAGGAAGATTCGCGTTGCAACAACAGCGGCAAAGCAATGTACAAAAAAGTGTGCTGCACGCGAAAAGTTGTCGTTGTTGTTCTTTGCTAATTAGACCTATTGACTTTTTTTTGCCTTTCCTGTTTCCGTCGCCTTTCAGCATTACACGATTTTAATTCTCTTTGAGTAAATCACAAGTATGTAAACGAGAGCTTCGCTTTTAGCCCTGGGGAAATCTATACATTAAACGGCACCACAGGAAAAGTTCACTGAGTAGCCTTCTCATTCTATTGTGGCATCAGATGATTCTCTCCGGTCAAATATATTAGAAATACCTTGCACACCATAGTGAACACTGCCCAGGGAAATTGCTCGCTTGTTTTAATTTGACTTGATGGAAACAATAGAGGATTTCATTCAAAAACGCAAAAGTGAGAGGGTCACAGCTCAATATTATCTTTTAAACTGCATTACGCGTGCTCATAACTATAGGCCCGAAAAAGGAAAGACAGAGAGACGATAGTATACTCACATTCAGAGGGGCATTTCCTAAGGAGTCGACAGCATTAATGTCTGCCCTGTTTTCAGTAAGATACTGTACAACTCCTCTACTGCCCAGAGACGCCGCCACATGTAGCGCTGTACTGCCATCTGAGTTTGGGGCATTAACATCTACACCAAGTAACACCAGCCGCTGAAGCTCTTCAAGATTGTTTTTCACTTTACAGAGAGGAAGAAAAAAGACAAGTGATGACATCAGGGAAACCGAACGACAGAATGTCTCTTAATATGTCAGAAGTGTCTCAAATTGGTTTCGCCCAGCTTCAGAAGTCTGTTTGGTTAATTTGGAGCTGCCCTGAAAACGTTTTATCTGTTCGGATGTCTTTGGGGACGTCTCCAAAGTTTTAGGTGGCTTTTTCGTCTCATCCGAAACTGTTAACCACCCTAAGGGCCCCCTCCGGTCGAACGTTCGAGGACAAGGCGTAGCCGTACTTCCATTAGAAGAAGATTCTTGGGGAGGGTTTGTCTTTATGCCAAAATTTTTAGGAGACCTTTTTTCTAACAATAATCACAATATGCGATCTTGGTGATAAAATGTAAAAATATAACGCTAGAAAATCGCAGTAAAGTTAGTAACAACAATTCTGAATATATCAGATGAATGGAATGGATATACAGATTCGAAATGTTTAGCCTTTCTCGAGCTTTACAAATTTCTAGGCATTATTTTGTCTTCCAAGTCGATGGGTGCCCCTGATGCAATTGCCATGAACGGCAACCGCAAAACTAATGAAAGTGACAAGGCTCGTGGAAGTAGGGTAATATAGCCGCAAAGCAAATAACAGATGTACTAGTTAAACAATAGAAAACGTTTTCCGTGTTTGCATAGCCTGATATAAACACGAGAGGGGTTGGGAGAATTTGGGACAGTCATGCAAACCTGAGACGAATTCGAGGGTTTGCATAACTGTCGAGAATTCTCCCAACCCTTCGAGTGTTTGTAAAGTTTCAGCCGACGTAAATAAAGTAAACTAGTCGAGTTTTGAATTCAAAACCTTTTCCAAATTCGTGCTTGCGTGATTAGCGCGCGAAAAGCAAAACATCTAGACGTCACAACCATGTTTACACACTCTCATGCAAACACTCCTCACGGCCAATCAGAGCGCGGGTACTATCTTGTGTTTAGTCAAGAGAGTAATGGCACAGAGAGGGAATCTTATGGCGTTGGCCGGGAAATGTGACGGAACCTCAATAGAGTTATTTTTAGATGTTGTAATCCAACAGAAGTCTAATTCCTGGGACGTCCGCAAATGTAATTGTTTGAAACGCCATCAAGTCCACGTGCGACTGCATCAAAGCAGAAAATCTGTAATGAGGACTGTTAAATTCTCTCTTGACATAACTGAATAAAAGTTTGCGCACCTATCCGGAAAAAAACTTTCCATTAATTTCAAGCGTTTAATTGGTCTAAAAATAACTTTGGTGAAATTCACATAACTTAAGGGTTAGACTGGGCGTTTCACTCTCTGTCCCTTTGATTCTCTCTTGGTTTAGGTTTGTGGGGTAACAAATAAGTCTAACTTGACTTGACTATAATTACTGACCCTTCGCAATTTTTCTAAGGATTTATAGGTCTGAATGCAAATACACATGCACATAAATTCTACGGCTTTTTAGGATTTCATTAGTTCGGAAAAGACTTGAAAACGAACCTACAGCTTTGCACAGCAAGTCTCCCACTCCATCTTCACACCAGCTAGCCCCATGACGTAACAGGCACTGAACCACTGCATCATGTCCGCGCTGTACAGCTTCTACAATAAACAGCTTTTATTAATAACTCAGCCTTTCAAGCGAGGCGAATCCTAGGCGCGAGGGTGCGAGATTTGACTGGCACGCCAGTCTTTTGTGGCTCCCTCGCGTGTGACCTTTGTCTCATGGTTTTTGAACTACGTGAACGATGTCTATCCAAAAAAAGCCAAAAAATGACTTCTTTTGAATCTGTTTCTACTTGTAACGACCACAATTTCCAGGCAATTCAGGTGGTGGTTGCTATACTGCGTTATTCATTTCTAGGAAGGTGTTTTAGAATTGTAGTAAACTGGATATTTTACAGAAATCAGACTTACCAGAAAACGGTGTAGCTCTCCAGCGGTCTCTTGCATGAATGTCGACACCAGGCTGTCGTAAAAGAAACTTAACACAGTGGAGATAACCACGGCTGGCGGCTACGTGGCTATAAGAAAAGAAACAAAGTTGGAATTCACGGCGAACCGGAATGACCTGCACCATTTGAGTCTTAAAGAGGAAATACCACAGTTACTCGAAAAGTGCGCGTTTCCAGGAATTTCTTTAGGAACCCGGTGGGTACACAAAAAAGTTTAATACGGGGAGGCTCCGCCCCAGGGTCCAACCCCTTTCCCTTTTATATACCATTTTTGACGGAAAAAGTACCACTTCTCCTATACCTTTTATTAACAAATGGAAAATGGTACCCCCTTCGGTAGGCTTTGATAGATAGCACATATAATTTTCACCTATTTTCCGAAAAAAAGCACTGCTAGCATAATTTGCACTTTTGGCTAGATTTGCAGCTAAACTTTTCATTTTTGGCCCAAGCTGAGTGTTACAGGCAAATTTAAGTAATAAAATCAAATTTTTGTCTTCTTATTGTCACATTCATGGGACCTTGGTCCCACAGGAAGTCATCAGGAATCTTTCTACAGAACTCAACGCACGCGCATAACTAGCTCATTGACCAAAGATGGCGTCCACGTACAGTTCGAAATTTTATACTTGACAGACAGACTTCTTATTGCGACATTCTCCATCTATATAAAGTTGTGATTCCTACATAAGTTCAGTAACATCTGTAAACCTGAAGAAGGCTGGTATGGCCAGCCGAAATATTGTTATGTTTAAAAAACAATACACGTTGCTCTGAATCAGCTTTGCAGTAGTCTTTCGACTCCTCGTTCTTGACAGACAATTAATTACGCAATTGTAAAGTTTCTCGATGTAAATAGGGATAAGGGATTTGCCATTAACTTGTTTGTTGCCTGCTTATTGAGGTGTTTTTACCAAATTTAGGGCCTGTAGTACGTGGAGGTGGGGGACCCCAGGTAGGTGAGGTAGCCCGCTTAGGTGGGGTTTCAACTAAAATCTCCACCTCAGCTGTGTAGAGGGTAAAAACTCCTGCAATCAGCCGTAAGTAATACATATATTACAACGCCAATTTAATTTAGAATTTTACGGAGGTATGGAATTTATTGAGAGGTGTTAAAACTTGGGAACTTTTCTTCTTTTCGTCCAATCCATTTTCAGAAGCGGGATGGAATAGGATAATAGCTAAAGAACTTACAGCGGTGTTCGTTTGTCAAAGTCCTGCACGCCGAAGCACACCTGTGTGTCAACTAATGCATCAAGCCCTTGTAAATCATCTTCAGTTATGGCCTTAAAAAGCTTGTTACGAAGCGATTCCTTTTCTTTGCATAACAGAGGCAACGCTGAGCTCTGATCCCGAAAGGGTCGCTCATACGGCCCTAAAACTTCGTTTGCGTCGCAGCTGTTAAAGCCTACCTGGACGAAAAAAAAATCACAGTTTGGCTGATAAGTGAATTTTTTGAAAATCCAGATCCATTATTTAATCACAAAGCAGCTTGGGATGACAAGTGTTAAACAGGCTGATATGATACATAGGAACGCGAAGGGTGATGGGAAGGAGGACAGAGTGGAGAGCACATTCTCGACCCGAGTACTTACGCGTCTGACTCCGCGCGTAAGCTCTGGAAGCTCTGGCAAACTCTGCGCTAGGGTAGGCAAAATCTGGCTATTTCGGCCTCATAGCGCATGCTCTTTTATCCACCCTTAGTCCCCGAGGCCACCGCCCCTATCGGGTGCCACCCTCAGTCCCCGAGGCCAACTTTACACAAGGGAATCAAGTTGCCGTTCCATTAAATTTCATTCATACTTGAGAAATAAACTTGGGCCACGTTCACACGAATCCAGATATTTTTGAAAGCGCCCATATTTTTACATGAATCGGCCTTTCTCCCACACGAAATCAGTGAATCCGAGACCGCATCTTTCTGACACCGCCTTCCAAAGTGATTCAAGGTCCAGTCTAAATGAATCCGGGTAAAAAAATATATATAAGCGGTTTCAAACATGTGGCGATTCGTGGGGACGGGGTCTTGGTGACGTTGAAGTTGAAACAAAACAAAAATAACAATGGGTAACAACGCGCTTTCCGTCGGAATCTCTTTAATTAAATGTTGCTCGAACCTTATGTCAATGCGACGAGAAATGCATGCCGGCCAACTCTCGGCACAAAAATAAGCAATCAACGCTAGAATTGGTGCAATAGGTGGCTTCAATGCTTGGCTCCTCTCTAAAAAGCGAATAATCGTTTTAATTTTCGGTAGATGGAACAGTTTTGTACAAGTGGTATAAGCGCGATTCTGGGACGAAATTTACCACGGCACGGGACGTGATACAATGAGTTTTAGACCAGAAAATTATCTTCAGACGTGCGGTGAGGCAGATTTAGCGAAGAAAACAAAATGAAGAATGGGCACACAAAAGCGCGCGAAAAGGACTGAAGGCGACAAGTTTTTGCCGTGTGTCAACTTGCAACAATGCCGTTGCTCAATTCGGTTTTTAGACCTACAAGCGCAGTCTTCTTTTTCCTCACGTTGTCTCTGCTAAATCGCTGCATGCTTACGGCTACCGCTATCTAGGCCGGCCAAAGAACCAATTCAATACCGCGTTCATGAGGGCCGCTAATTTTTTTCGCTTTCTTTACTGATTGTTGAAAATTAACTGGAGACAAAATAATATGTGTGTTATCGTGTTATTCTTAAGTGCAGCTAAAGCCTGTGCAAAGTTTCAAAAGTCAAGAAAAAATTACTTACAGTTACTCTTATAATCCAGGTCATTAGGTACGTCCAAAATAGAGACCACGTGATAGTGATAGCCACGCCCAGTAACTGGACACCCAGTTGTTTCCCGTTAGAATAAAATGCACCAGCTGAGGCGTTGAGATCATTTGAAGACTTTGTGAACAGGCCAGCTAACGATAAAATAGTTTACCATCAAGAGAAAAAAATGACAAGGAGCGAAAAGTCACTTGTACGCTTGGCATTATATTTTAATTGAGATAGATTCAGTGCCTTTGGCTGTCCTTAAAATTTCAGTTGTTATTTGACTATTACCCACGCACCCATCCCTTGATATTTTTATTGAACAAGGTGATATCAAAGGATCTAGGAAGGCCAAATCACCGCGGTTTAAGTCATTTCTACGCGCTTTTTCGAACAGCAGTGTGGGTTATTTTATGTCCCCTTAGAATTGCCAAAGAAGGATTAACGCAAGGCCAACGGCTTAATCTCACCGCTCTACGACACAATCATCTGAATTGAAAAAAAGCGTACAAACTACTTTCGGTATGATCTTACGAGACCTCACTGGTTCGTGTTGAAACCAGGACTGAACCCGCAGCTGCCCCCAACTCATTCATACTAACGTAATGGGTCCATTTTTAGGTACATTACGTTACCATGTCCGCAGATTTTACCTTTTCATTTGATGGTTTCATTGATCCCGTTACTTCCAAAATTCAAACTTTGTAAGTTTTGCTACACCTCCGGGACGATACAAAGAGAAAAACAGCGAAAAATTCCTGCTCCAAAAATGGTCTCTTTTTCCTTCAAATGGGTCAGCAAATCACACACAGATAAAATGTATACAACGTCACGATTGACACCCTGATAACATGATCCTCACTGTTTCCTAAATATTAAAATGAAACATAAATACTAAATACCTGTCACTGCCGCAAGTATGCCAGGAACACCATGGACATAAGTGAGATCATGCCTCCCCGAGCTATAAGTAGTCCATGATGGCTTGTATTTCTTAACAGACAAGGAAACAACACATGATATTGAACCTACGATGACTCCAATTATCAGGGAAGCCCAGACGTCTATGGAGCCGGAACAGGCGCTTACACCTAGCGTGAACAAAAAGAGAAAAGAAACGACAACGATTACAATTCACTAACAAGTAACTGTAAGTATCCGTAATCAAATGGTGACGAGTGAAATTATTTCGTAAGAATTTCACATGTATACCATTTGATTACCTGGATAAATTACACTCACAATCATGGCTTTTACATCCACTTGGCCCAAAAGGGTTAACAGATGCATTTTATGTCTGTGAATAAGTCAAGAAAACGTTCTGGTTTTGTGATTTATTCATACACACTGTATTTCAAAGACAGGGCACTTACAACAGTTCAAAGGGATACAAAGTTCAAAAATAGGTTTGTGAAAGGGATACCATTAATATGTTTTGTCAATAGGAGGTACACAAAAGGGGTACCTTTTCCATCAAAAATGTTATACAAAAGGGTAAGGGCGGAGTCTCCCCGTATAAAACTTTGTTGAGTACCCCCCATTCCCCAGGGAAGAAAACCTACCAACAAGACCAGTTGTGATGCCTTGCAGCAGATCGGCCATATTCAAGTTCTTCCTGGTTAGATATGTGACAAGCAGCCAGCTCAGTGAAGATGAACAGATTGACAGATGAGAGGTCAGAAGAGAAACAACAGCAGCATCATTAAACTTGTGCACGGTTCCAACATTTATGGCATACCTGTGAAAAATATGGATTGATATTTGTGGTCCTTGGCATTACAGTCTTGACAGGTCAAGCACACCTCCAAGATTTCATTAATGAACTTATTATTCGAAAGTTGAATTCGAAGGTAGTTGTAGATTTCAGACTAATCTCTCCATTCTTGCATGTGTAATGAGCCGTGAATTCACATGCAAGGTAGTTACGAATTTTCTACCAGTTCAGTTCCCTCAGTTTGATGTAAATGTGTTCTAAGAAATTTAATCCATTCAAAGATTTTCAATCTGACCAAATACAGAGAAGTTCTCTTAAAGAATTCACTGCTCATTACGCATGCAGGAAAGCCAATTTGAATTTGACACTAGTTGCGGGAACGACTAACGGATTCATTTTTCAAATAATGAGTTCATTAATAGAATCTTGTGGGGTATGCTTGACCTGCCTTGACTGTAATTGCACGGATTCTTGAGAGGGGAAAAGACACATACTTCCAGATATAATAGTAATGGGAAGGTGTGGGTGACCACTTGAAGTATGGTCTCTTTGTTCGCTGTATGTACTTTTAATGCCACTCATTCATTGTATAAGAGCTTTCAGTGACAACATGGCCACACACAAATATGTAACTTGGAAACTGCATGCAAAAACTTATCTGCTTAAAAGAAGATGTGTTAGGACTTCTTCTCAGAAGAGAGCCACTGTGGTTTGATTCTTGCAAGTGACCACCACCCATGAGCAACCACTAATCTTCGCATTTTTTGTGGTGCCAAGAGGTTAACAGTACTCAGTTTTTATTCTTACCATCCCAGAGAGGAGACAAGTCCTCCAGTAATAAGCAAAACATCCTGGTAATGTCTTCGTTCTACACTTTGGTCATGATTTTTATTTGTTAGCAGATTCTTGTGAACTCTTCTAAGGATGAGAGTAAAGACAAAAGCAGAACAACCTAACAAGACCAAAACAGAAAACAAGATACTGTTAATTATTAAAAGGTGAGAAATAAAGGTTATGTAAAAACAGGCAAATCAGAGAACATATTGAGTACCGAAGTGTGACGTCATAAAAAATGAAATTTGTGAAATTATGGGATTTGTTAAGCTATTCTGAAAGAACAACGTCCAAGACGCCTACTCGCCAAAAATTAGCAATTTGGGGCAAATTGCCTCTGAGATATTAGCCCAGTTATGCTCCGATGACTCCATACAAATCCTTCTAAATCTTACCTGGTTCCTAATCTTATGAACCAAGCCAAATTTAGAAGGATTTGTATGGAATCGTCACAGCATAACTGGGCTAATATCTCAGAGACAATTTGCCCCGAATTGCTAATTTTTGGCGAGTAGGCGTCTTGGACGTTGTTCTTTCAGAATAGCTTAACAAATCCCATAATTTCACAAATTTCATTTTTATGACGTCATCACTTCGGTACTCTGTTGAGAATGGAGTAAATACACCTGTTTAATTATATTAATTTTATTATTGTATAATTAAAATTAATATCAAAATAATTATTATACCGCAAGTAAACAAACTATTTTGTGTGGGCTGAATACCTGAGTAGTTTACAAAAAGTTTGTATATCTTAAAATATTAGACCACATTAGGGAGTTATGGTTAACTCATGAGTACAGTGGAGGCTCATGGCTACCTTGCACAAACTTCAAGGCTACAAAATTGTATTAACAGGGTGGCTGTGTTTTGATGGGGGTAGTGTGACATGATATTAAAGTCTCTCTGAACTATATGACTGTATGTACGTGATGACATATGTACATCAGTAAAAGTTTAATTCGGGCTATACAGTACAGCATAGTTATTAGAGGAGACTGGTTATGAAAAGCGGCAAACATCAATGATAAAAACAACAGTGCTGCAGTTTATGTTCAAAGCACCGTGAAAGTGCACAATCCTTTGTTTTCTGTTGGCAAATTGTTACGGAATAAATTAATGCAACGTTTTTATTGGTCAATACAATCAAAATGATAGGAATTCTTTTGAACGTTGTGCACTTTCAGGTCCACAAAAACATATAACAAAGGAGTCTGACGGGTTTCATAACCATTCCACTCAATTAACTATGAGTACAGCACAGTCTTTTGGATATCACACACACCAATCAAATGTTAATCTATGCTTTTTAAATGACTGTCAACAAAAATTAGCATTGCTTTTGTCTCACTGATTGCTTCAACTGGTTGTAAGGAGGTAAATATGTGAAAAAAATAACATGGCCATTGGTGGTAACAATCCTGAGACTGGATCAAATGGGTTAGGATGCCTTTTATTAATAAACCTTGCGAATTCAGGAGCTAAGAATTCCTAGGAACCAGAGGTGTCAAATTTCATGGTAATTGGAAAATGGAATTTTCAGGAATTCCTAGGAATCTGAGAGCTGCAAACAGAAATAGATTATTCCTAGGAATTCTTGGTTGCCCCATGTAAGGAAATCCAAGACAGTCTTGGATTCTGGATTCCACATTCCAGGGTGCTGGATTCCACTCCTTGTCAGGAGAACTTGGATTCTGGATTCCAGATTTCCCTGAGAAGTGTTCCGGATTCCAAAGCCCAGTATTCTGGACTCCACAACCAAAATTTTCCAAATATTCCCTTTCATGTATGGGTGATAAGCACTTTGGGGAAAGAAAAAAGTAGTCATAACAATGACAATGCAGGTAGAGTATGGAGTACAGCTGTATGGTACATCAGTAGTGGCAGGTGTTCTTTTTGGGCTCCAAAACAACTACATTATTGTACAGACTACAATTTTCTTTGTGAGGAAAAAGAACATGTTATGATACCCCATAATAGCAACAAAACATTACCCGGCGGGGGGTAGAGACAATCTTTCCCATTGGGTTCTGGTCTAATATAGTCTGTTACCTGTTGAAGTATGAATAGTCAAGCTTCCTGATTGGTCCACTACACCAAAATTGTCATGAAGCCATCCTTTTCCTCGAATCCAGTGAGTGAGGGGGTAGTACACAAAGATTGGCCACAAAAGGTAAACAATCTATGAACGAAATAATTTAAATACATATCATTTGAAAATTAATGGATCAATTTGAAATAACTGATCTTTACTAGCTGGTATTCCAATGTTTTCCAAATGGCTGAAAAAACAGAGTGTGCCCATATAATGTTACTCAATTTTCTCTCAAGACTGTGGTATATTTAATGATTAAATTTTCCGGTCTTACCAGTGCACCAAGTATGCTTATTTTCTCTGCCCTAAGAGGAAAACAAAAGAGAATTCATCAAACTTTTTGTATATGTTGTGGTTCAATTTTATCAGGTTGGTTTAAATTTTATTTCCCTTGTTTTGAGGTATAGCAATGTATGATAATGAGTTTGAAACAGAGGAAAATAAAATCTAAACCAAGGATAAAATTGAACCACAATAAACACAATTACGGGTACCTTTTTCAGTTATAATAAGTAAATTAAGGGTAGGGAATTTGACTGATTCACAAGTTGATGAGGAGGGGTACATTTTTCAATGAAAGGCACCGTATATGAAAGGGGAACCTTTGCTGCCAAAAATGGTACTTGAAAGGGTAAGGGGTTGGATCTCCGGGTGGAGCCTCATAAAACTATGTTGGGTATAAGCAACTGAGGACCCTGTATATGACAAAATCCATTCCTTTTGCCAACCCTGTTCTTAGTCTTCTTCAACGTCCAAATTTCCTGAACTTGGAGTTAATGGCCTTTCTCTAGATCACACCACGCATCACGTACACTCTATTCAAGGCAACAGGTCCAGAAAAATTCTCTGTTCAAGATGCTTAACAGTGAAATTATATGCCCGTTATGCCTGCTTAAGGCTGAGCACCCCCAAACCATACCCCATTAAACAGCACAGCAGCTGGTCCATTTAGGCCAAAAAATTAGGGAGTACCCCCTGGTCTTGTTATATAACTCACAAATTTGTGATCATAAAAAAAAAGGCAAATTAATGGCCATAGGAATGCCACAGTATATTGATAGATATAATTCGGAAGGATTCTGTGGATAGACATGGGAGGAGGCTGTATATAATTAAATTAATAATTACTTAAAGTGACTATAAGGGTTGTTTATAGTTATTTCACTTACCAAGCAGACAGAAACATAAATGGCGTGACAATAGCAAGCATCAGTTCAAAAATTGCAAAAGGAATTGCTGGGACTGAATCCTGTTGCAATGAACAGTTGTTGTACACACCCAAGAAGAATGCACCATCAAGACTACCAATTAAACCCTAAAATGGTAAATTGCATACTAATTATTATTATTAATTTTTATTATTGAGGCCCACTCAATCAGAGCCCCCTAGTTTCTCTAGCATGCAAGAGATTGACGCATTATTGCTAACTCCCCACTGGAAGATCAACTAAGAGTCTAGTCCAATCACAGCCAGATTACCCCTGAGTGTACATCTATGTTGCCAGTAACCATTTACACGAATTCACCTCAGGCTGAAAAGAGTCAAAGAGGAGAAAATTTTCTTGCAACACCATTTAGGCTTATATTGTCAAAAAATGCATGTATTTTTTGCTTCCCTTCAGCAAAGACTGCATATCATTTGAGAGAACCAAAAAATGGATGAAAGGGAATTGCAAGTTATGTAACTCGCTTCAAAAAGAGGTTCAGAGAATTATTACAGGCTACCATCTTCCAAATTATATCCTCAGACTGTCATGCCACCTACATATTATGTAGGTGGCATGACACGGTTGTGTTCTCACCCTGACCCAGTTTAAGACACAAATTGTTCATTTTGCTACCCTGATTAAAACAAGAGACCACCCAATTAATCACCAACATTCACGCTCCTTGTTGACCCCCAAAAAACCACCCTGTGTAAGGTACCAAATGAAATTGCATACCCTGTTTAAGATAAAGACACTGAAAACCATACCCTATACAGCAGCACATTCTGTAACCTGTATTTTAGTAGGCCAAATAAGGGAGTGCCACCCCCCCCCGGCCAAGTTTCTTACCCTTTGCGATGTTCCAAATGATATTGTATATCCAACAGAGTACCATAAAATTGATCCAGCAGCGAAGTTTATAAGGGTGTGTACAAGAAGGGGATTCCAAGAATTGTAAGGTCTAGTCCCTGCCTGATAAACAGCGAAGCTAAATCCCTGTAAAACACAACACAACGCAACAAAGAAAGTACAATAGTTTTAAAATGCCTTCGAGGTACATTCGACTTTAACGTCTACTGCGCAAAACAAGAAGTAAGATTTTGTCTGGATCAATTACACATATGCTTGACACCGGCAAAACGAAACAGCTGCAATTTCTTTAATCCGGGTTTTATTTATACCACCCGCAGACCATGAATAAAGTGATAAAATAATAACAAGGTAATCGTAATGGCTCCCGGCCAAAATGGTGACAAAGAATCGCTTTGTAAACGACTTAACAATCAGACAAAGATTCCCAGGTACAATATTGATAACAACTGACATTTTGCACCGGCAAACTTGATCTCGAGGGACCAGAACAGCTGATAGTCTTTTGAATCTGTAATGAGCGTATCCGTGACAGAAACTATTACGGTTTGTTCGTTTATAAAGGCAAAATAATAAAATTAATTAGATATAGCTGCCCACCTGGAAAGCCACTAACACGGATATGATCGAAAGCCACGCGGCGTCAGCAGAAGTCCCGCATTCCATCATACTTCTTGCGGAAAAATTTTAAGCGGGAAAGTATTCCCTGCATTCGACGTCGTCCATTTTCGCACGAAATTTATTCGGTTTCCTGACTCCTTCCTGATCATGCTGGATTTAGTCGGTTTAGCAACATGATCACTTTGCTAATTTGCCGCAATTGCTCTTTTGTTTTACCCAATCACAGCTTTGACAACCCCGCTATTCAAGTGATGCATTCAAGGGCAACCAATGAACGATTCGAAAGGATGAGTGGCACACGCCTTCTTGCATCAAATCTGAATCCCGGGGCGGGGGGATCTGAGTGCACTTCTTGGTTGATTTCTGGTCACGTTCAAACACCATTCTTCCATTGACTCCATAAGGATTTGAGATCCTCCGGCTTCTTACTCGAGATTGAGGGACCTTCAGTGCCCGCAGGGTATTTCCACAGGGAAACCAAGCTCCAACAGATCGACCTCGATCTCGAGTCTAATAAAGCATGTCTTCGTGATGTTTTCTCTTTGTCAGTCTGCTCTATGAACGCCATTTTAGCATGTTTTGATGTTCTTGCAGTTCTCACCTTGAAACTTGCTAAAATGGCGTTCATAGGGCAGAAACTGACAATGATAAGAAAACAACACAAATACTGACCTCTTTATGAAATAGCTGTACACGGCTTAAGCATTTTGAGCCTGGGTCACCTGTGGTATTTCTACGGTAATGTAATTTATATCCAGCTGGATTTTCGAAAACGAACTGAGAAAAATTTGCCTGCCAATTGATGGGAAAAGGGCAAAAAGGCAGTTTTTTTTTGCGTCCGATGATAAGGCCGAAAATCACATTGACGAAGGAGAAGGAAAGAAAATTCTAAGAGCGAGGAAAATGAAAGGGAGGAGTAGAAGAGAACAACCTCGGCCCAGGGCTTTTCATCCCATTTTTTGAAGGCAAAATCCCTGGGCCAAGGTTGGAGAAGAGAAAAAAACAAGGGTTGCACTATTAGTTTTCATATTGGCTACCATTTCAGCAACGTTTTCAAAAATCCAGCTAGATCAGGCACATTGAAACCGTATTGTCTACGGTGGCTCATATGAGCAACAAATTTGAGACGGATAGGCAGAGAATTCTCTCGAAATTTTGCTATTCTCTGCCTTCGGGGCTCTTCCTCAACGACCTCAAATAAGCTTTTTTGTGTTAACACGGATAACAATATGTATTTGATTCTGTGATTTAGTACGACATGAAGTTTTGACAAACAACCCTCTATATAAATAAACGCAGCTACGAATACAGATTTCAATTTCGAGAGTTTATAACATTTTCCAACCATTCGGTCGCAAATTCCTGGTATTCGTGCTACTCTTAGTTGAACACGGCCGGGAACTGAGAAGAGTCTCCTTCCTATCCCCGCCGGTACTCTTGGCAAAATTCCCCTCCACCGGGAAAAAAAACAAACTGGACTAGCTTGCCGATATCCGTGGGGTTCCTTTTGGAAGATTACAATTTTAAGAAAAAATTGAACTGTTCATAAGTGGCACTTATAGTGAAAGATAAGCCCTCGTCCGCACGCACGCGAGATTTTACGCATAGCTTATACATTGTCCGCAATACCAGAACTGCAGTTTTGAGGCCAAAATACATGATCGAGTTATTTGAACTGAAACTGGACCAGACAGAGTTATTGATCATTAAGTATCGCTGGAGGAGAAAAAGAAAAAAAAAAAAAGAAAAAAAGCTTTATGTCTGAACTAAGCCATTTTCCTGTCTGAAGTTGAGAACCATTCCGTTATGAGCCTGGTTAACTATGACAACTATGAAACATATACTGTAGTATGACACGCGATATATACTGTACGATCGGAGGTACGCTTTTCGGACCATAGAGACTCCTTAAATTGCAGTTACGGCCACTTAAATAAAAGAAATCTATCTTTCATCTTGTCTCGATGGATAGGAGGGAAGTGAATAGTTCGTAAACTTGGAAAAATTAGTAATCCCTTTCAAACAAGAAAGACACTTCTAGGGGACATTTAGGAAATGCGGAGGCGTGTCATGTATATTAAACCATAAGCACGCGATAATAGACGGATTATAAGGGGCTCTAGATGGTACTTAAGGTTATTAATACGCACGCTTATATTGATTGTAAACCAATAAACGTAAATTTCACATCTCGTAAAAGTGATAAGAAGTATTTCAAAAGATCTTTGTCATCTTTGGACTTGAATTCCCGCGTAACATCTGAGCACCAAATAATTTGGTGCATTTTTCCCACGTTTTTCATATCGAATTTACGAAATCATTTTGCTGGCCAAGCTAGGAAGGTTTTTAAACGGATTCGATATTGTAAGCTTGATGGACAATCTAACGGGTGGCTAGCCCAGACAAGCCTACTGATGGCAATTGCACAGACACTTTGCCAAGCAAATATGGATCGATCAGATAAAACAATCCTTCAATCAAATATAGACGAAATTGAGTGGCTATTCATCTTTCTTCTCTCTTGTCGCTGACTTTCTAATACATTTTTAAGCCCTTCAGTCAAAGCGTTGCATGGGGTAATTCAATTAGCTGTTGAAGCAGTTAATCATCCTCACACGTACACACTCAGATTGGAATATGTCGCAGGGCAAAGGTTTTTCTCCATAAACGAAAGATAAAAACGTCTTTAATGACCAGAAGGTAATAATACCGGAATCACTTTGTATGTTATCGGTAACCAAGTCAGTGCACCTACGCGAAGAAGGATCTAAAAAATGCGTCATTTCATGCTAAATATTCGCTCTACATTCCAGTGATTCTCAGTCGAAAAGGTCAAAAAAGGCCAAAACCATGATTTAATGCAACATCATTTACTCTAAAGAGGGTCAGCTTTTTCTCGTCTAAATCGAGCAAGAGGTTTACAGCACAACTATGTTCGACTCTGCGAGTGCTCAAGAAAAAAAATTACTTGGTTAAAATAATTTATTGAAATAAAATTAATTAATAAATTGGAATAAAAAATGCGGCGTCCCAGTATGTGGACGCAATTTGACAGGGAGGCAAATTTTCTTTCTTTGTTTTTTTTCCCCTTTCCTGAAGGCTTGAATGTGCCTGCTCCAGTCTCAAGAAAGTACCCATCCAGGGCAAGTTTGAGAAATTTAATGAAATGGAATGATCCCGATGAAGTGGGATGGTGGTGGGTGCTCGTGCTCTCTAGCATGATCACTAACTAGGAAGTATTGCTGCGGAAACACCGTTTCTTTTAATGTGATTAAAAAATGAAACATTTGTTGCGCTGCGCATGAAATTTTTGTCCTGGACGCAAGAATATTTTGACCGATTCAAAAGCATTTCCGAGCAAGCGGGAAGCAATTTCGACCGCAACACTTATGCGCGCGACTATACTATACCGAATATTTGCACTCTTAGCTATGCTTCTCAGTAATGCGTTTTAATTTAGCCTTGGTGTAACTGTGATATAGAATAATACCATCGAGATTCTACTAGCGGCCACCTTTCTACCACGGTCAGTCCTTACATTCACTCCGGTTTTTTTTTTAACCGACAACACCACCTCTCCTGAACCGGCTGTAAAGCCAGACCGACTTTCAGTACAGTGCGTCACTGACATACAGCCAAAACTTTTTCACAGACTTTTTTACAACTCGAAAGAGGTCAATTTACAAACTAATGTACAAACTGTTCCTTGACTCGTTTTGTTTTGATAAATCTCTTATACTTAAGATTTGGTAAAGTTTCATCAGATACCTTAATAAGGTCTACTAATATAAAGCATATTAAAAACATAAATTTTATCGTCTTGACCCCAGTGATCCTCGCCGTGATCTGTCTTTCCTTTCCCAAGCGCCAAAAATGGTGTCTACTTCCAATATGGCGGTCCAGTTTCTATAATAGCCCTCGCACTCTGTCGCCCATGGCAAATAGACATTGCGGAGAGCTCCAACTGTACGCTATTATCCTAACGGAAATGAAATAAGGCTCATCGTTTGAAAGCTGAATTGTGGTTATTTCACACGAGATCAAGAGCGAAACTTGTGAAGGAAGCAAAAAATGTGGAATTAAGTAGTAACATTCAATAATATTTTAAGCGGGAACCGGTTAATTTAGGGCACCTATTTCCGTCTACAAAGAAAGCTATGTTAGGAAAATGTGAAGTGAAAAAACAAAAAAAACTATCGCATCAGCCAAAGTCAAGCTCGGGAAACTATGAAAAAAGGTTTTATGTAGATCCTTTTATGAACTTGGTAATGCCACATCAGCTTCCTGAAGAATGAATGCAGTTTGTACGATCGGCGGAATTTGCTACCCATAATTTTAAAACAAACAACAGTTGCTCTATTACGACTAAGTGAGCAAATAATTAGACAGTTTCGGTGAGCTGCGTGTGACAGATCGTTGGCACAGCATGTTGCTCTTTAATGGATTGTAAGGTGTCTGTATCATCAAGATAAGAATCTGATCGTCCTGATCGAAAGTCACTGACAAAATGATGTAAACTTTAACGTAAACTTCCAAGTCCGAGCTGATGCCACTAAATAAAACGTTGTTCCGTTTTATTATATTAGTACACTGTTCTTTCTGGGCTCCTAAGACAATAAGAAGATTAAGTGCAAACCAATTACCAACGGAAGAATAAACAAACAGAAGATGAATCAGTTTTTATCGCTAAATCGGCACTAGTTTCACAGTCGATTTTAAGCTTTCGGATACTCTTGGTCATCCATAACAACAGCTATGTCCTTTTTATCTTACTAATTTGTTCCAGTTCTTTCGCCGATGCTATTGGAGAGGCATGTTCATTATGTGAAAGTGCTTTGGCAGCGTAATTAATAGCAAGCCGCCTACAACAAGCTTTTAAAAATTTGAATTTATGTCCTATTAAATCAGGTCATAAGGCACCGAAGGACAGTGACTGGCGCGTGAGAAGAACATTTTTTTGTCAACAATTTCCGGCCAGCGAATCAGACGATTCATAGATGGAATTTTCAGGTTTGAAACGTAAGAAGGGATGACTGTTTCGCTAAGTCTGCGATCTGAAAGAGACCATATTGAGCTGCTCGTTTCACATTACGAAAGATACTTTGCAGCTGACGAGTTTTTAACAGGCAGCATTCACATTTCTCCATATGACTCTAGTTCAGTCACTGGTTTTCGACCTTCACCGATTCTCTTCAGTAAACACATTTGTTTATGAGAGAGGGATCAACGTCGAAGAAGCGATTCTCGAATGGATGTAACAGTGGTTTTGTTTCCGCTGTGGGTGCTTCAGTTTGTGGTCATACACTCCGCAATTAGTTTTGAGAAGAGCAGCGTTAACCGCAGCTGGCTGTCTGACGGATTGGCCTTGACAAAACTAGATCGGTTAGATTTTCAATTCGTTATACCCCGGTTAAAATACATCAAATCCGCCGGAAAAACCAAGAACTGGAATCGACGAGATTTGGATGAAGCAAATCAAAGAGTAAGTACTTCAGAGCTGATCTTTACAAACTATAGATTTGAAGGTAATAGATAGACCTTGCCTACTTTATGCCATTAAGCACGATCTGAATCACGTTCGTTAATCCTGTTTACACCCCCGGGCTGGTTTATGGGGGGTTACTTCTACCTAGGAAACCGGACGAGTATTCCGTTCACGCGTCTGTTAGCGATGTTCCCGTTTTCATTTAGGATTCGCGAGAAGTATCAGTTTTGTTCGGTCGTCACAAGTATAATATCCTTCGTCAGCGAAAACAATAATATTTACTCTGCAACTTGTGAATGCAACTGAGATCCATTCACGCGATTTATGAGTTTCGCCAGTCACCCTGGAACCCTTCTGAAAGCTGTGGAAAACTGAATAAAATTGCAAATGGAAATTTGCAAATGTTTGATGTTACTTTGAATACGAATTCGGTAATTATAATTTTCTTCTGTGTAAACAAAAACCTTCTTTTTTTACGTACATACAAAAGGAAGGGATGAAACATGAATTGTATGGAGTAGCCAAACAGTGCTATAAAATATTCATAATACGATTGGCCAAGCGTTTTATTTAACCGGATGTAATTCTGCTAGTCGCTGAAAGAACAGAAATGACACCTCAAAGAGTTTTATTGTTTGTTTTCGTGAATTTAGTCACATTTAACATGTTTACTTTCATTAAGCAAAGTACATGAGCGAAAGAGTAATTTGCAAAAACAGAACGGACTAACTGATAGGGATGCAATTTATAACTCTAGCACTCAGCTGGAGGTCTTAATAGTTATAAAATAGATTTGTTTACATTATGCATCGTCTAAGAACGAGCTTAAGTCTGTGTAAATAACCCGATCCATTCAGTGTTTAATAGTTACAGGGAATGCTATAGGCTAGTATACTAAGTATGCTTGGTTAAATAACTAAAAGTCTTTTCTTATATTGTATGATTAGTACGAAGTGATTTTAAGACCATCGAAAAATAAATATTTTTATAACCACAAGTGGAATTAGTGTTTCCGAAAATTATTGAGCTACGATATTATTTTCAGCACTTGAGACAGCCAATCAGAGAGCGGCGGTTTTCTTAGTAAGATCATTAAGCGATTTTTTTTTTTGCGAAGAGTGGAAAAAGACATATTACGAACTAAAATATAAATCCATCAAAAAGTAAGGAAAACACATTATGTGAGCTTTTATTTGCATCAGTCACGCTTTACGCTGGGTTTCATGGGTGAAAGACTCAGGAATTGGAAACACCCAACATCTTGAACTGTATGATTAAGATAGCTCCACAGGAAATCAGTTCTCCATAGTCCCTTATAAGAAGTTTACAAGAGAAGTACTGTCTTGAACGGTCACGCTACATCTCTACATCATTTCATAACTGATTTCATCCATAGACGCAAATGTTTTATACACAGCATAAAAAAAGCAATACCACAATTAAGCCCCACCATCATCAGAAACTACTGCTCAGTATTGAAAAAGTAGCTTTTATTTGAATAGTCACGCTTCAGGATTTCACACATACTCCATAAAAAAAAGCTATCTATCTAGTTTTAGAAACACCTTCTGTAGCGTAATCAGTAACAAACAGCACCACAGGAAAAATACAATTAGGGTCAATGTAGAAGCACCTTGTACATCAAAATAAACAGCACGGTTTGGCACTGACAGTTTTTATAGGTTTTTAAAAGTTACATTTAGTCTTAAAACTGCAATTCTGTGCTTTAACTGTCACTACCCCTAGCTACAGAACTGGGTCCAGTTGTTCGAAGGCCGATTAGAGCTCAACCCGGCGTTAAATTTAACCCTGGTTTCCTTTTCTTGTGTTCAAAAGCATTTTCTCGGATAATTTTCTCTGTTATTTTAAGAGCTCTCAATCATCAACTTGTAGACAAAAATAATTAAAACTGAAATGCTTTTTAACCTTTCAAATCTGAATTCAAATCTCCTCGCTTTTAATAACTCGGCCCTGACTTCTATATTAAAAAATGATAGTCACTAATGCAACGTTATGTTTCCTAGCGTAGACACTAGGGAGACTTTTCACTTATGCTTTTCATAAACAACATGTTTCAAGTGTTCTTTCATCTTTCATTAAGTAGTTTTGTTTGTTATTTCTCTTTTTATTTGACTCAACTAATCATTACTACTGGGTCTGGCTATCAGGCATTTAAACGACAGTGCTGGTTTTTTTAAAAAAACACATCTCAGGGTATCTGGTAAGTGAGCGAGCCACACCTCAGAGCCTCTGTATGGGTACTGCTGCGCACGTCGATTTCCGCGTCGCGCGTT
>OZ037780.1:34896807-34919307 GCA_964035525.1 Porites cylindrica
GGATAGAGCGCGGCCTTCTGTGCGGGCGGTTCCGAGTTCTATTCCCTGCCGGGTGTGGTCTCTGCACTCAAATTCTGCGTTTAGACTTCTTTCCTTTCCGTGTAGCCTTATATGGCTTTAAACACCTGTAAAATGGAGTACCGGTTGAAAGACAGCGATAAAATGAACCAACATCGTCCTAAACGTTGTCATGCTAATAAGAACATGTTACGAGTTACCGACATAAAAAATAAGGATCTTTACCTCTTAGTATTGACTTTAATATTATTTAACAGCACACTTGAAAAAAAATCTCTTTGGAGAAAAGAGAACAGATAATTGTTCAAGCTGACAAACAGTAGTTTTAAATTCAAAACTGTAACTCCAATCTTTAAGCTACTGTACGTGCAAACGTTCCAACAATGTTGCGTCCGTTTGCTCGGAGCTAAATGTGTGCGGTTTCAAACTTTGCTCAAGAACATCCAAAAACATGCAACAGGGTGTGCAAAGGGACACAAAATGTAACATCCAACAATGTTGCGTCCGTTTGCATGAAGCTTTAGATTGAATTTACTGGTTTTAGGGGAAGGTACGTTTTTAATTGGGGGGCGAGGGGTGGGGGAGGGCCGGGGCTTTGGAAGGGATGGTTGCCAGTGAAACGAAGTGTTTTCAAATTGGGGAGGGCCAAACCTGTTTTGTTCGCAACCACGGGGGCGCGGGGAGCATCACACTTTTTTCGGCAAGGGAAAAAATACTACAAGTCGCGTTTTTTAACGTCAACTCCTCTTATTTGTTAGTAAGCATTCAAAAGTCTTTCGAAAATTAAAACTTGTACGTACAAGCAGAGCTACTAGTCAAGATGAATCCAAATTATTTGCTGACATCAAAAATGCCATTAAAATACTACTATCTTCTTCCAACTAACATAATCGTCTCTCTCAACCTCTGACCGCTTTCGTCCGTATTTTGACCATGGTAATGTTTTTGTTCAGGGTTCTGGTATAAAATTAGTCTACGGTGATGATTTGCTAAAGCTACGGCGACAACTTGATCAACTCGATCTATCACATCATCTCAATAGAAGCTCTCAAATTTTTCTAGCTAGCTTTGGGAAATACCTACGCCCGTGAACAAAACTCTTTCGATTGTTCAGTCGAACCTCCAGCAAAGTCCACCTCTCTACAACGGCCACTTTATTTTGTCCCGGCGGACAGTCTAGTTTTTCCGGTTAGTTATTTTAACTTCCGCTTCTTCTTGTGTTGAATAGGTGGGGGAGGGTCAAATGATTTTGAGCGGTTGTTTGTGAAGGGTCATGCATCAAACCATTTCAGGAAATGGAGGGCCACGACCTTTTTCGCCAAAAAGTTCGAAAATACCCCGGCCCAACTCCTTATTAAAAACGTACCTTTCCTAGATAAAGTGTTGCGCACCCCCCTTCCCCAACCCCAAGCCTGGATCACTGGAGTACAGGTAGCTGCAAAGCTATTTCTGACCTGAATTCTCTGTTCAGCTCTAAGTTTGGCCCTGAGTGTTAATGGTGCAACTTCACAGCAGCAGCTTGCATAAGCACATCCTTCCCCCATTCGACCGGAGATGTCGCATAACAAACACATTGGACAAAACAAACCACACAGACCTTGCCGAGGATAGAAAGAAAAAACAATACATACAAAAAATTTAATTTTAAAAAACTCACTTAACATTGCATGAAGAAACTACAAAAGAATTAGATACGTTAAAGCAAATTTGCAAAACCATCCGAAGATATTAGAAGAATGAACAATTAAGGACAGATTTCTGGGCCATTAATAAAGTGGAATCCCTTGTTTTTACTAGTCTTTCTCCTATACAATTTTTTAGCAGTTAAGGTTCCTACATGTCAAATCAACGGTACAGTCAACTCTCTGTTAACGGACACTCTATAAGACGGACACCCCGCTTGTTCAAAAGCTGAATAGCGCTATCCACCGGATAAATCTCTCTCCAGTGGATAAGTATTTGGGAAACCAATTGCGCTAACCAGTGGATAGCGCAATCCACCATTTGAACAACTGGGGCCTGGTGTTGGTCCCTGCCATTTATAAGTCGTTTTACTGTAACTACACTTTCTATAAGACGGACAAGGAACATATTTAAAACCGGGAACGGACACTTGAGAAGTGCTTTGTGTGGTAAAATATACCTCAAAATGTAAATGTAGGTGTTCTACATAACTGTAAATTGCAAGTAGGGGAAGCAAATTACATGACAAAATAATTCATTTTTTATACTACATAACGTTCCAGTTTATTGTTTTACACTAGTAAAACAGGTGTGTAATCATTGGGAATAGGTTCATCTTTATTTTCTTATAATAACTGAAAATGTAAGGTCACCTTGACTCTCTATAAGCCGAAGAACCTCTCTAAAACGGACAGTCGGGGCCAGTCCCGAAGGTGTCCATCTTACATCTTGACTGTACTTACAGGCGAATCCTAGTTTACATTTTTTGCCTCATTAGCATTGGCTAATCGTTATCTGATGAAGCTAACAACTCGAAATTTCTGAATATTGAAAGGGTATAGCAATTTCAGTTATCTCTGAAATTTGAGCAGGACATACCTAATAATTTCGGAGAATTTCTCTTTGAAAATCCTCAAAATTTATAAAGATGTATGAGCTCATTAACGTTTTGCCACCCAGTAATTTTGCAGCTTTTAATTGCTGCTATTTTCTTTGTTACTGATTGCAAAGAGCTGAAAGTTGCACAAACTGCATAAACTAACCAGCTCTTTTAAGTTTTGAACCTAATTAGTATATACGGCTACATCTTTTATGGGTTAACTCGTATGCTAATGAGCAAAATGTAAGCAATGACGTCACCATGAATCCGCCTATACAGTCTTTAAGCTTTAGCCGGGGCATTTGTCAGTCAACATTACTAATTATCAATGGATAGATAGCAAGACTGTTTTAATAAAAACAAGGCTAACTTACAGCTTTGAATATCATTGAAACAAGCAAACAAGCCAGAATTCCACTCCCTCGTGGGGGACTGCGTTGTTGGTTGAATTGTCACAACTTGTGTCATGCTGAAAAGTGGTATTTATGATGACTGTAAGTATACTAACACGGAGTAGCCAAGACAAGCAAATTTACAGAAACATAAAGTAAGCTTACATGTATGTGGCAAAGTTCAAAACAAAATCAAAACAACATTGAAAACAATATTTTTGTTTCACTTGGAAAAACCTCGCTCAGAGGCCTAGAATGCTGGCCTCGTATTATCAAAACGTTTCACGATACTCGATATTATTTGACAAACATAAGTTTATATAGGATTAATTAATCTTTCCTTAACTTTACGTAAACTGAAGAAAACGATGTTGTCGAATGAATGAGGAGCGCCTAAACTGCACATGAAGAGAAAAAGTAGTGAAAGAAATATATAAGCTTACACTGATTAATTTATAAATCTCCAAACTGAATTAGATACACACAATATTATCAAAAACAAATTTTGGCAGCTAAACCTTTTAATCTAAACGGGATAATAACATCAAAACAATAGAAAAACATTGAGCGGAGCCAAACAATTGCAAAGGAAAATTTCTCCGTAGCCGTGAAAGCAAACTTACTTCGGCTGGTCATGTTTATGAAATAGGGCTTAAACCGGCAGAACTGCAATTAATTTTTCGTAATGAGAGACAAAAGAAAGTAATCAATGCACCTACCTTAACTGACAAATGGGTCAGCGAATAGACGAAATACAAATTTAAAAAGAATCTGAGAAATTTCCGCAAGACAAACACGTTTACAAAATATGGCGGACAACTTGGCGGACACGTTCTTTTTTTCGCGGGCATTCAGTAGCTCGTCCCAGTCCTATATCACTTCGACATAAAGTAGGCCCATACCCCAGACATGGTTAGTGGACCCCTTTGGACCCCTTGGTGGACACTTGGCCCACTAATTGTCGAGGACGCGATGTTTATGAGCAGGCAATTCTTCCATTAGAAGAAGATGATGCCATACGTAGAAGTTTTTTTTCACGGAAATTATAGAGGTGGGTCATATTTTAAGACCTCCCTGGGCTCTGTAATTTTCTTGTTATAAATCTTCACGGGATCCGGCCTTCGGTGCCATTTATAGGTACCTCTTGGGTTGTAAACCACCCAATAAGCCTTTCAAGAAAAGGTAGAACATATATATCTCATTCCGTATAGAACTGTAAACCGCACGTCATTAGGGACCTTAAGCAACGGAGGCGACGAAGAAAACAACAACATCAAAAAAAAAATTGGTTTTATGAGCAAAACAACAGACGCTTTTTAGTACATTTCTTCGACGTCCACTGCACGACTACGAAGTGAAACCTCCCAATGCGACGTCATATGGAGGACGTGGACATACGACGACAAATTTTCCTTTCTCTATTTCAAAATGGATAAAGCCCTTAAGAATTCAACCCTGGGAAAAGTCGCTTACATTTGACGAATTGAGCGGTTCCAAATAAACGCGATAAAGTTTGACAGGACGCAAATTCATTTTTTAGTGATGTTTTCACTGCCGTCGTCGTCGTAGTTGCTTAAGGTCCTCTATTGTTATCAGTCAACGATAGTTTAAGTATAGTAGTAACTACACTAATTAGAACGATCAGTTTCACCTTAGCGTAAAAGTAATTGTCCGATGAGATGGTGTATTTATAAGTCTTATAAGTCTCACATATTTGAACCGCGGAATGAACTGTTAAAGACGCAGCTTGTGCATTTGCCAAAAGAAAGCCTGAAAAAACTTGCAGGCTACAGTATGTCTGAAGAGGGTGGGGTGGGGGAAAGGGGGACGGGGAGGTTTGACACCACCCTCGGAGACCCAGGGAACTGTCGAGTTTGCAGGTAAAGAAGATCACGAATGCAGCACGATAGATGCTGGCCCCCGATTAACACAAAATCATTTTTTTCTGCCCAATCAGAGACAAGCATTCGAATACGTCGTGGAGCTGGTTTGTTTAGAGTAATATCCCTTTCGCCGCCGTTTATCCCGACCCGACTGACAGCCCCTGGGTCTCCGAGGATGGTTTGACGCCGAGAAACCACTGTGGTTAATATGTTTCTTTATTCTCAACAAGCAAACATTTAAAGTCACCCGGCTTCTGATATAGGACTGATACTACATTCAAACTTCGTCTACAAGATATTCAAACAAGAACCTCAAAAATTAGAAAAATTAGCTTGCTGCTGTTCACTGGTTAAGCAGTGGATAACACTATTATTGTCTGGTCTTAAATTTCCCGAGACCTCCACTAAAAATGCCATTGTGTTGGACACAGTATGGCTATTTTCAGACCGAAACATTTCATGAGGTCTGGGTCAATATTGAACAAAAAAAGTGTTTGGTTATCAGATAACAAAATAGAAACTAAAGTTCAGATACTTTCCACGTTGATTTTATACTTCAACAAAAGCAACTGGTCAAACACTTGAAAAAGGCGAGAGCCCCCACGATTCGTTTAGACGGGAAAACGGGCAACCATTTACGTTAGTACGTTAAGCTCAGAAGTTACCACTATGCACTGAATACAAACGTCCTCTGAGAATGCGTAAAATGCAAAAGCGAGATTTCTCATCAACACAACTTAACCCAGTAAAACAAAGATTCATACCAAAAGCCTTAATAACACCTTAACAGTGACAATCATGTCGTGAATATATACCATACTCGATCAAAAATAAAATCAAAGAGACACCAACCAACAAAAAATCGAGAGACTTCTGCTCTACAACTTCGAAAAATTTCTTGGTTAATAACGAAAAAAAAAAACACTCTAAAATTCTGCATAAGTCGCAAATGGCATATAAAAGGCGCAGCTTGCATCTTCACTTTCCAACTGCCTTCAGTTCACGGTCCATCTGGCAGAGAGAGCATTCAAGACAAAACATCAAGGTGAGGGCATCATTGCACAGAGAACCCTGAAAAAAAAAGCAGCAGTTAATAAGCTACAATTATTACCGTCGAAAGTGTTGGGAAGGCTGCTACTTTTTACCTTTCTCTTCCCCCCGCCCGCCCCTGGCCCAATACTGAGCAAAACGTCAATGTTTGTGCGCGTGATTGCTCTGTTATATCCCAACAATTAATAGGGAGGCAAGAGAGATATTTAGCAAAAGAGAGAACTCTCTTTTTTGAGGACTAACCTTCCGAAATACTTTTGTCCGTGAATGTAGGTCGAAAGGGACGGTACCGCATAAAAACTAAGGTGTTACAACATGGCCACACAGTTGAGTTATCCTTTTACAAAGTATCAGGTGGGTGGGTGGGTTGGTGTATTGTTTTGGTGGGTTGGCAGTTGAATGCTAGCGCAAGGATATTAGCGGGGGGGGGGGGGGGGGGTTGGGTTTTTCGCGCTTACTCGCTTGCAAGATTTCCCAAAAACAAACAAACAAAGCAAAAACGTCTGTACACAATCGCCAAGTTCTCTACCAAAGTAAAAACTGAAAAGACCTACCTGAATATGCTGTTCTGTTCTCAGCTTGGCACGCAGAGTGAACGGTGCGATTTCATAGCAGCAGCAGCCATAAGCAAATCCTTCCTGCATGCGGCTGGAAATGCTGCACAACAGGAAGCAAGGACAACACCAACCCATGATACCTAAGGACAAAGCAAAAAAAAAAAAAAAAACGAAAGGCTTGAACGAGGTTTAAACCAGATGCTTAAACCGCAGAAAGAGTAAGTGCTGATTATGTTAAATAATATTCCCTTTAATCTTTATTTATTTACTTATCACCAACCAACATGCTCTTGACATATCTGATCCTAACGGTATGCAGGCAAGGCGTTTTGTAAATCGCTCTGCATGAGTAGACCTCTCCATCGATCAGTGGATGCGCCCGCCCGCCCGCCCGCGTGCCTGGTATCGGCAGGGACACCAAAGGTCGGAATCCTGTCAGGAACTCAATTTTTTTTCTTTGTCTTCCCCTAGCGCTTATGACATGACGATCGAGTACATCTTTTTCAATCACTGCCGAGTTTAAAAGACTCCCATCCTTTTTTTATGGGGCAACTATTGCTTAGAGTGCTCTTGATTTACAGTGCTGCACTTTGCAGGGTCGGCCAGGTGGGGTAGTGGTATACCAGTATACCCGTAAAAAATTCGCCAAAATACCCAAAATACCCAAAATTCATCCAACTATAGCCAAAATTATACCCAGGTATACTTTATACCTGAAATTCAGAGAAAGTGATATACCGAATACCCGTATTTAAGCTGCAATATACCATATACCCGATTTAAAAATCCCCTGTATACCGTATACCCAAAAACCCTGGCCGACCCTGACTTTGTTATCAGAGAATAAAATCATGCGTCGGCATCTAAACCGTCAGAACTATAATAACAAGAAACGGTATAACGGGTAAGACCGATGGTGATTTGTTCGCAGGCCTTTTCCGCGCTTCACAGAGCTACATTTATTTGCCTCAATTCAAGATCAGATAGGTTGAGTGGCTAACATTTGCCTCCAAAGTAAAAAAAGTCAATTGTTAACTGCGCGCTCCAGTATTAAATCAGGGACACCCAACGACTGTTTTTGCAAAATATCTGTTCGAAGAAGCAAAAATTTCCTAGAATTTTCTATAGCTTGAGGAAGGCTACAAGTTTCTAGATGACCGTTCCATTCATGCACAATTTTCCAAACGTTATCTAATAAATTCCCGATTTTCTGACCCCCAAGATTAACGAGCTATTTCTCGTAGAAAAGGGAAACCTAACATTTTGGGATTCAAAAATGTGATGGAGAGTGGAATAAGAAAAATTCCTACTTTCGTAAAACTTTAAATTCCATCTAAAATTCAATTTCGGGAAAATAATAGCGAAGCCCTTGTAATTTCGAAAAGACTCAGTTGCCCTAGGATGACCCAACAGGTACAAATTTTATAGCGCCGCTTAGAATGCATTTCTAGAGATGCAAAAGTTCTCTGCATAGGCTAAAAAGTGTTTTCACTGCATTTAGAAGAACCGTCGTTGGGTGCCCTGTTGGTTCCACAAGTAAAACTTACAGCTGCCTATATCATCAAAGCAGGAGAACAGGCCAGAATTCCAATCCCTCAGGACTTGTGTTTGCTGGACAACCACAGTTGTTCCTGGCTGAGCAGTCACTATTTGCGCCATAATGAGTCCTTACTGGAAAAACAAAAATATAATAATAAATAATAATACTTTAATATCCTCTCTCCTTGTGGGAATTTTCAAGGATAATCAAACAAATAATTTAAAAGAAACATAATATGTAATAGTACTAAAAAAGACAATTTTGAAATGCGAATTCAAAATATTATCGATAAGGTGTGTTCATTTCCGAAATTGTACTAGCTTAAAAGGTGTTAAGTCAATAACTAGTATTTTTAATAGGAAAGATCCTAATAGTATTTTAGTATTTATTAAAAGTGTATTTCTCGGGGATAATTTTAACGAAGATAGTTATTGCGAGACTTTTTGTGTTCCCGTAACCGGACGGATACGGACGGTTGCGGATTAAGAACTTAAGTTTTGTGGCTAAAATATGTCTATAGAATATTCAGTTCTTTTTTATTTTTCCAATCGTTTTTCTTTTCCTCCTTGTGTAAAGAAAGTCGCTTACACTTTCGCCACTGATATTATATTGAAAAAGTCTCGTAAACACCTTGTTTTGGAAAGAAACCCATTTTGAGTCTGTCCTGTTTGATTAGAGAGTGTTAGTTCGTGAAGTTGTTTAATCAAAAATATATCCTGTGGATTGTTCGTTGAGATTGTAATATAAGTATTGGTATAGTGACCTGGTCAGCTGTCTTACTCTGAGGAAAGATCGCCTCCTTCCATATTTTTATTTTTTGTTTACTACTTGAGGAAAATATTGTAAACTAAGGAAAAACGTAAACCATATTTTAAGTTACTTCTACTGAACTTGTAAGAAAGCTTTTACGACCAAACTGATCATTATAATTTTTCCTTAGCCTCTGGCGTTGTGTTTTTGGAAAACAGTCGAGTTCCAGTATGGAAAATATCGGGAATAGGTTGTCCTTGTAATGATGTACCAACTTAGCGCAGCTGCTCCCTCGAAATCCATAAACTGAATTTGAGTGGCAGTTCGCGCCTAAAACTGTGAACTCGGCGGTGTGTCCATAAAAACGCAGCGCTAGAACTAGAAGAAAATACAGTACAACAACTTGGAAGAAAGAGTTTGTGGACTGAGTTTCTGAGTCTTCTGCATAGCCGACTGAAGAGCTAGTTCCCCATCAAACAGTTGAAAAATGTGGATTAACATTTCACTTTTTATATCAATTATCATAATCTCGTGCACAACAAACTCACCGAGGCCGCCTGCTCGCGATGTTAGCTTATCGCAAAAATAGAGCGAAAGAAACTTAGACAAAAAATCGATCAAAAAAGACGCTGAATGGAAACTTTGACCTCTCAAAAAGTTTTCTGCGATGTATTTTTGTGAAAACAGCGACCTTGAAAAAAAGACTTTGAGTGTGTTTTCTTTTCTGTAATGGCGGCCGTTAGCTTTTGAGTCAGCTTTACTGGAGAAATTGACAACCTTACGATTAATAACTACGAAGCCTGCCAAACATAGCTAATAGTCGTAAATTTCATGATTATTAACTACGAAGCCTGTCAAACGTAGTTATTATTCGTGGTTTTCACGATTATTAACTATGTTTGACATAATTATTAATCGTAAATGACGTCCTTTACGATTAATAACTACAAAGTACCGCTCTTTACGATTAATAAATACAAAGCCCGCCTTTTGTAGTTATTAACCTGGCAGATTTCACTCCAAAAAAATAGCAATTGCGCGCGAAATTGCGTGCCTGTTTACGCCTGCTCGGCATTCTTGTCAGGCATGTGCAGGAGAAAATTCTTCGCTCTTTCGAGAGGATCGAATGAAACTGGTCGAGTAAACTTGCAGAGTTCAACCTCTTCCTCAGGGCGCTGTTCCCTGGCTTTGGCCAGGGAAAAGCGCCGTGGGGACGAAGTTGTGCAGAGTTGTGTGAACAATGCTAGAAGAACCCTGGTGATTACGAATTAACCTTCGATCAGTCCAAGGTCTTGTGCATTTTTGGTTTATTTAGTTTCCATACAACCCCAGCATTTATTGTGCATGCAACAATTTCCTACTTTTTCTCAGTAATAGTTAATATGAATAAAGTCGAAACATGTTTGCATAATAAATGTTGGGGTTGAACAGAAATCTTACCGTTCGTTTCGATTATGGGTATCTTCGGCTTTGGGGCCCCATTCTCACTGGAAAATCTTCTCGAAGAAAGCTCCGCTGCACGATCCAGACAGGTACGGTAATATACAGCGAACAGTCGAGTGGGCGGGTAAAAAAGATCACGAAAGCAGCACGATAGATGCTGGCCCCCGATTGGGCACAAAAACATTTTTTTGTGCCCAATCAGAGACAAGCATTCGAATAAGTCGTGGAGCTGGTTTGTTTAGGGTAATATCCCTTTCGCCGCCGTTTATCCCGACCCAACTGACAGCCCCTGGGTCTCCGAGGATGGTTTGACGCCGAGAAACCACTGTTGGTTAATAGTGTTTCTTTATTCTCAACAAGCAAACATTTAAAGTCACCCGGCTTCTGATATAAGACTGATACTACATTCAAACTTCGTCTACAAGATATTCAAACAAGAACCTCAAAAATTACAAAAATTAGCTTGCTGCTGTTCACTGGTGAAGTAGTGGATAACACTACTATTGTCTGAAGACCACGAAAAATGCCATTGTGTTGGACACAGTATGGCTATTTTCAGACGGAAACATTTCACGAGGTCTGGGTCGATATTGAACAAAAAAACTCTTTGGTTATCAGAAAACAAAATAGAAACTAAAGTTCAGATGCTTTCCAAGTTGATTTTATACTTCAACAAAAGCAACTGGTCAAACACTTGAAAAAGGCGAGAGCCCCCACAATCCGTTTAGGCGGGAAATGGGGCAACCAATTACGTTAGTACGTTAAGCTCAGGAGTTACCACTATGCACTGAATACAAACGTCCTCTGAGAATGCGTAAAATGCAAAAGCGAGACTTCTCATCAACACACACAACTTAACCCAGTAAAACAAAGATTCATACCAAAAGCCTTAATAACACCTTAACAGTGACAATCATGTCGTGAATATATACCATACTCGATCAAAAATAAAATCAAAGAGACACCAACCAACAAAAAATCGAGAGACTTCTGCTCTAAAACTTCGAAAAATTTCTTGGTTAATAACGAAAAAAAGGACACTAAAATTCTGCATAAGTCGCAAACGGCATATAAAAGGCGCAGCTTGCTTCTTCACTTTCCAACTGCCTTGAGTTCACGGTCCATCTGGCAGAGAGCGCATTCAGCACAAAACATCAAGGTGAGGGCATCATTGCACAGAGAACCCTGAAAAAAAAAGCAGCAGTTAAGCTACAATTATTATCGTCGAAAGTGTTGGGAAGGCTGCTACTTCTTACCTTTCTCTTCCCCCCGCCCCTGGCCCAATACTGAGCAAAACGTCTATGTTTGTGCGCGTGATTGCTCTGTTATATCCCAACAATGAATAGGGAGGCAAGAGAGATATTAAGCAAAAGAGAGAACTCTCTTTTTTGAGGACTAACCTTCCGAAATACTTTTGTCCGTGATTGTAGGTCGAAAAGATATGAGCCCTCGAGTGCCGGTCTCGCATAAAAACTAAGGTATTACAATACGGTCATACAGTTGAGTTATCCTTTTACGACGTATCAGGTGGGTGGGTGGGTTTGTGTATTGGTGGGTTGGCAGTTGAATGCTAGCGCAAGGATACTGGGGGGGGGGGGGTCTTCGCGCTCACTCGCTTGCAAGATTTCCCAAAAACAAACAATCAAACAAACAAAGCACACAATCACCAAGTTCTTTATTAAAGTAAAAACTGAAAAGACCTACCTGAATATGCTGTTCTGTTCTCAGCTTGGCACGCAGAGTGAATGGTGCGACATTACCGCAGCAGCAGGCATAAGCAAATCCTTCCTGCATGCGGCTGGAAATGCTGCACAACAGGAAGCAAGGACAACACCAACCCATGATACCTAAGGACAAAGCAAAAAAACAGCGATAAGCTTGAACGAGGTTTAAACCAGATGCTTAAACCGCAGAAAGAGTAAGTGCTGATTATGATAAATAATATTCCCTTCAATCTTCATTTATTTACTTATCACCAACCAGCATGCTCTTGACATATCTGATCCTAACAGTATGCAGGCAACGCGTTTTGTAAATCGCTCTGCATGAGTAGACCTCTCCATCAATCAGTGGATGCGCCCGCCCGCCCGCCCGCGTGCCTGGTATCGGCAGGGACACCAAAGGTCGGAATCCTGTCAGGAACTCAATTTTTTTTCTTTGTCTTCCCCTAGCGCTTATGACATGACGATCGAGTACATCTTTTTCAATCACTGCCGAGTTTAAAAGACTCCCATCCTTTTTTTATGGGGCAACTATTGCTTAGAGTGCTCTTGATTTACAGTGCTGCACTTTGCAGGGTCGGCCAGGTGGGGTAGTGGTATACCAGTATACCCGTAAAAAATTCGCCAAAATACCCAAAATACCCAAAATTCATCTTATAAAAGGAAAACCTAAAATTTTGGGATTCAAAAATGTGATGGAGCGTGGAATAAGAAAAACCCCTACTTTCGTAAAACTCTAAATTCCATCTAAAATCTCAATTTCGGGAAAATAATAGCGAAGCCCTTGTAATTTCGAAAAGACTCAGTTGCCCTAGGATGACCGAACAGGTACAAATTTTATAGCGCCGCTTAGAATGCATTTCTAGAGATGCAAAAGTTCTCTGGATAGGCTAAAAAGTGTTTTCACTGCATTTAGAAGAACCGTCGTTGGGTGCCCTGTTGGTTCCACAAGTAAAACTTACAGCTGCCTATATCATCAAAGCAGGAGAACAGGCCAGAATTCCAATCCCTCAGGCTTTGTACTGTTTGCTGGACAACCACAGTTGTTCCTGGCTGAGCGGTCACTATTTGCGCCATGATGAGTCCTTACTGGAAAAACAAAAATATAATAATAAATAATAATACTTTAATTATCCTCTCCCCTTGTGGGAATTTTCAAGGATTTTCTGAGTCTTCTGTATAGCCGACTGAAGAGCTAGTTCCCGGTAAAACAGTCGTGCTATCAGACATAACATGGTTAAAAAAAAAAAATAAAACAAAACAACTTTTAGCAGGCAAACCAGTTGGCTATTCACAAGCGTGGCCGAGGATTTGAACTCGGGACTATCATGAACATAGCGCTTAGAACGGGAACTCAACTCGGGACCTTCGAAGTACAAGTCCAGCGCCCTAACCACTCGCGCATCGACCACGCCGCACCCACCTTTTCACAAATCATTTGTGAAGGAAATCCACTTTTAATGGGGAAACGTGGACAAGAAACAAGCAAGCAAGGACAGAACAAAACTGGAAAACGGCGGGGTAAACACTTCGAGGTTTGACCACTAAACAAAAAGGCCATTAATTAAAACTTCCAAATAAAGAAAACGAAAACCATACATACTACAAAAACAATCAGGTTATTTTACATATCATGAAAATATTTAAAACACCGATCAGCGTCTCTTTTATATGAGGATGAACGGAAATGTTAAGGTACGTAGTAAACCAGTGTCATTAATTATTGTCAGGGGGTAATTATCCCTTGATGGAGGATAAACTCAAAACTAGGATAAACTCTCAGCTGTATTTTTTCTAAAAAAGGACCGACACTGAAGGATAAAAAAAGACCTTGATAAAGACAGTCATGTGGTTTACACTGATTTGCTTGGTTTTTTCACTGTATCGCCCCATGTAAAGGAATCAAAGAGAGTCTCTGATTCTGGATTCCTGATTTTCCGGATTGCGGAATCCCCATTCCCTTGTGGCTTGTGGCTTGTGGCTTGTGGACGGTTTACAGCGACCTGACTAACGTCACTTAAGGGCGAGGGAAGAATGGGTGCGACGTTTGCGTGAACCGGAAGCATGCTTCTGCGTGAACTTAACAGGGCTCTTGGTAGGGGGAAATGTGCAATACAACATCTCTTACTGACTAAAAATCTAAATCTTGCGATATTTGAAAGCGAAAAACCAGGAAAATGAGAAGAGTAATACAGAGCTGATATCGATTCTGCTTCATTACAGAAAATTCCTCATCAACCCAAGTTGGCAAACAGTAGTATAGAAACCGGTCACAACCAAGAGAGAAATGTATAACGAAAACGATTGCAAACAAAAATGGAATGTCAGGGCGAGCACCGGCAAACCGCAGATAAAACTATTCTTGAGGACTGAGGACGACTGGCCTAATTCTAGCCGCTATATTTCGATCAGTACAAGTGTTTGGCTGGTAAAAGGACGTTAGGTTTATCGGGAATTTCGAAAAACCAAGGGTTCGAGACATCGGAATTCTTCTGTACTGACGATATTGTGACCACTCTTTGTCACGATTAGCCTGTGCTATAGAAAAGGCCGCTGCGGAACAATTAATGAGATCTAGTCCACACAGGCTACGTTGAGTTGGCTTTTGTTCAGTTTTCGTCAAGCCTAGTTTGGTTAATTAAATAACTAATGAGAGTTCCCTTTTTTAAGGGCGAATTAAAGAATCACCAGAGATTATGAAAGGGATAAGAATCAACGTCCGTTTCAGCAATTAAGACACTGCATTTAGAATGCGCTTAAAAGGGTGAATATTTCTTTAATCAGCAAAATGTTACAACTCTTTTAATGGAAATAAGTTCCTTTTTAAAATGATAGTGGAAAACAACTAAAAACACACCCAAGTACGGATCCGTACCATACTGATTGAATTTGAAATAGTGCACTGAATGTTGAGAGGTAACTGCCTGAAATTTTCACACCATATGATGCAAAAGGAAAAGTGAGAGTGCGCGCAAAGCGAGATCGTCAAATCTCCACCTTTCCCTACAGATACGTTCTTCTAAAGTAAGAATTTTGAGGCTTTAAAAGGTCTGTAATTAAAACGCCGGGCACGGAAGACACTTAAAACTGAATACGCCTGGGAGTCTTCCCGAGCACCCGTTAAGCAAAACAAAACGAAAAAAATCATTTACGTGTAATAATTATGAACACTCGGACATCTCAATATTGAATCAGGGTGAATAGTGTGATTAATAGTGCATGGTCTTGTTTGTCTCCGTTTACTTTCCGATGGCTTTGAGTTCACGGTCCATCTGGCACAGCACACAGTTGCCGCAGCAAGAGATCATGATGGCATCATTGCAAAGAGAGCCCTGAAAGAACACCATAGATTAGAAGGGGGAGCGAAAACGGAACCAAGGTGAACGTGGTAACTATAGGAGCCGATATAATCTAGGCTTGTCTTTTCAGTCTCTTTCAATCTCAGAGAGAAACGACGAGTTGTGACTACACTTTTTGGAACCTATTAAACTTAAGGAAAGGAAGCGAAGTTATGTGAACAAAATCTACTAAGTGGCACTATCGCACGCCATCTTAGCTGTTGGTTTCAACCGGTTTGTCTGTACATAAATCGGATCTCAGTAGAGTCAGTGTAAAAATTGCGATAAACATGTTAGCGTGTGCCTTAAAATCTGTGTCACTGTATGGCTGTACCGCAGCGGGACTAGCTCAGTCGGTAGAGCGCTTGACATGACCGACAGATCGCTGCCGATCGCGAATTTTACGTTTCGTTGGGTAATTCAGTTATCTTCAGTGCAACAAAAAATGTGTTACGTAACAGGCCAGGAATCAAATACTAACTTGAATGCCCTGCTCTGCTCGGAGCTTAGCTCGAAGAGTGAACGGCGCGATTTGCGAGCAGCAGCAGGCATAAGCAAAGCCTTCGCCCATACGACTGGAAACACTGCACAACTGGAAACAGGGGCACAACAAACCCATGATGCCTGTAGACAAACAAACAAATGATAGGGTGTAAGGCTGTAGAAAATCTACCGTTACACTAACGGCACAGGCGTTAAGGAGAGAGGAATGTCATTCACGTAGAACTGCTAAATTTATTGTACTCAGCAATCGTAAAGGTTAGCACGTTATATCAACTCATAAACTTGTCATACCTTATTGGTACGGCTTAATTTCGAGATTTCGCCGGGTTTTATTTTCGCGATTTTAACAAGTAAACATGAAAAAAGGGCATTAAATTTCACAATTTAGGCTTTCTCACTCAACTTCGTTTTCATTTTCTTTTTTTCAAAAGTCTGAACCTTTAAGAAAATTAGATAAACTGGAACAAGCAATGTGCGAAATCTTTGCAAACTAACGTCATTTCAGAACGGAAGATACAACTGAATGGAGCTTACCAGTAAAACTTGTGTTTGTCGATACATATCGTTGCTATTACATGTCAACTGTTATTTGAATTTTCTATATGGGTATCAAATTTCGCGTGCTTTTAATGTCGCGGGTCTTTAATTTCGCGATTTTTTTAAATTCGCGAAAACATTGGGATGATTGACTACCACGTGAACAGTAGTCTCTCATAGTATGATGGGCGCCAGCGCCACAGAAATTTTAAACACCTGAGGGATTGTTCATGATCTTGTCTGAAGCTGCTGCCGGGGTTTTAGAAGCGGAGCTACTTTTACTTCTCTTGCGATCAAGGAAACTGAACATCGCGTTACTTACAGCTGCCTATGTCATCAAAGCAAGCGAAAACGCCGGAATTCCAGTCCCTCAGGACTTGTGTTTGCTGGACAACCACAGTTGTTCCTGGCTGAGCAGTCACTACTTGCGCCATATTGAAGCGGAATCCTTAAAGAGTCTGTAAATACCAATAATAGAACACTGAGTTAAGAATGCTCGTTTTTTAGTTTGTTTCTTTACATTCCTTTACAGTATACACTGTGTTACGCGACTGACAATCCACTATTAAGCCCTTTGAAGTGGGGGGGGGGGGGGGGGGGGGGGGCTAATTCAGTCTTGTATGCTTTTAAACATTTCATCATCTTTTTTAATTCCCCAAATAATACTCAGAAGCGACTGAATAAACTTAGAAAAGTGAAAACAGCACTGACTTTTAGCATACCGAATTCTTGTTTCACATAAGGGGAATTACTGTCTTGAATGAGAATATGAGTAATGATAGTGATATGCATATATATGATAAGCAAAGTTGTTTAATACACTCTCAGTTCAGTCTGATCTTGAAACTAAATAAGGCACTGGGATTGGGGTGGACTTCAATGACAGGTACTTACTAAAAGTCCTGGGGGGGGGGGGGGGTACTCCCTATAATGGCCTATAAGGGGAGGCTCCGCCCAAAAGGGGTACCTTTTTCAGGCTTTAGGGATTTCACTCGTTGAAGTATATGATCTGTCATTTGGGTCTGTGAAAGGGCCCAAAGGGCCGAACAGACGGAATTTGTGGCTTTATTTTATTTTAAGTCGGGAAAACGTTCTATTTTTGTGATTGATTCCTATTTAAAAGGCAATGCATTTATAGCAGTTAAAAGTTTGTCAATAGAAGGTATACGAAAGGACTACCTTTTTCGTGAAAAATGGTATGTAAAACAGGGTAAGGGG
This sequence comes from Porites cylindrica, assembly GCA_964035525.1. NCBI lineage: Eukaryota > Metazoa > Cnidaria > Anthozoa > Scleractinia > Poritidae > Porites > Porites cylindrica. The sequence goes on from OZ037780.1 coordinate 34,914,322, forward strand.
TTGGACCTCGGGGCGGGGCCTCCCCATACAAAAATTTGTTGAGTCCCCCCCTCCTCCCCCGGGGTGTGACTATGAAAAGATGTAAACGTGATTGATGAGAACATTTGCGGTACGCCATTTGCTGGTTAAGAGCAGAGTTTGGCGTATCTAGGTTTAGCTTGGTCTTAAGTTGCTCCGCACCAGTCCCGGTCTTTATCCCCGAATTTATGCATTCCTTCATACGTTTAAGCATTCTTCTACGGTTATTTTCTTCTAAAGTTGTTCTACCTTTATTAATTTAAAAAGCAAAGAATGTTTTATGAAGATCGCTGTCAATTTTTTATTTTCTATTTTACTCTTTATCAGTTCTTGAAGGAGACAGTGATCGTTTTTTTTAAAGACTACTTTTCATGCAGTTCTTTATGACAAGTTTTTCCCTTACAAGAATTTTTTTAGTTGCTTGTGTAAATAGGAAAACTCGACAAGCAACAAGCAAATTTAAAAAACTTCCTCGCGTGAATTAGACATATTAAATTCTGCAAGCAGAATACTGCAATGCTGATCGTACGACCTGAAAATTAACTTTGCAAGACATGAACACGACACCGAAAGAATCCAAAACAGAGCGGGATTGTAGCCTTAGACAGCTTTTTCGTTATTATTGTAGCTCATCAGTATGGCGTAACAACAGAGAAGCTCTGCTGAAAAATAACCCGCACACCCTGATTTAAGCTCTGACCCAGAACTCCAACACCCACAGAATCACGCCATATCACGTGTCTCCTGGAGGGCAAGATTCCAAGTTTCAAGTTGATGCCTCGCAAAGAAAATGTATAGGATTGGCCAAAACCAACCTCAGTTGCAGTCCTTTCTGAATAATGTTCGTACCACGCGTGATTAACAACCTCGTTCCCAGTAGGAGAGAGAACCTTGGAACGAGGTTGGTGGCTTAAAAGTTTGATGTCAGGATTTGCAACAACGCAGGCTCACAGGTTTGGGGCGGGAAACAGTTTCATTGCTTAATAAAAAGGAACGTAAGCTTTTAACATCTATTAAACGTCTAATAATGACTTTTGTTCAGTAATTTTTCTTTACTTTAAAACCAGTCTTTATTAGGAACTTTATTCCTTTGAAATCTCATTTTTACTTGTTTACGTACAGTCGAAACTCTCGGTACGGACACCTCTATATTACGGACAGTTTCCAACGTCCTGACAAAATTCTCATATAAAAAAACCTCTATCATACGGACTCTCTCTAATACGGGCAACGGACGCTAAATCTCGGCCCCGGAGAGTAAATTCCTATAAACTTAACCTCTTTATTAAAGACACTGCGGTGATCAAGTGAATCTGCACAGGGTGAATCAAGTCTGGCTGATGAGCTATGCAAGGTGATTTCAAAAGCCCTGTCGCTGTACATCAAACAACGATTTGCAAAAGGTGTACATAGGAACATAACCGACTTTTTTAAGGCGTGAATAACTACAGATAGAATCAAGATCTTTTCTATTACATTTTGTCAGTGCTCTAGTTACAGTTTACTGCACTTGCAAAATAGCGAAAGACGCTCAATTGTGCTTTACCTTACAAGGTTTTACATACAGCATTGCACTGTAGCTTGTTTCGTTTTAAAAGAGTGATTTGTCTACGACTGTACGTACGTAGCTGATATGTACCATGTTGTATTCTACTGAAAGACCGTGTCTTTGTACTGTGAATTAATAAATTTAAATCAGTTTAAAGACGAGTGTAAGCCTGGTTTTAGCTCCTGAACACTTAAAACTATAAGGAGTCATAAAAGTGACGTCATCGTTGTGAGACCTTTTATACGGATATCTCTCTAATACGGACACTTCGCTCTGTCCCTTCGGTGTCCGTATGAGAGAATCGACTGTACGTTGTGTTCCAACATTCAAAATATTGTAACTGGTAAAAAAACTTCCACTGACACCAAAGGAACAAATAATTCACTTGCATTCGCAGTATCCCCAGGAGGAATGTGTGTTTAAACTTGCAAGTCAGTGAAATTATCGCGTTATAGGTTAGCCAGCATTTTACATTATGATTAGTTTTTACTCTTTACCAGCAATGATACGGTTAAAATTAATCGCTCGTGTCGATTTAACATACTATATTAAAGTCATTACATAGACAGTATGAAGAATTTAGCCATTTTTAACACTTTTAATCACGTTTTGAATGAATAGAAGCTGAGGGTAAGAAAGATGTAGTTCGAATCCAAAGTTTGCGTTCAAACAACAAGGCACTTTTTACCTGTAAATTCGAAGTGCAGGGCCAACTTTCAAGAAGATGACATTAACTACTGTCCATGGAGTACAAAGCAAGAACTTGGTCATGAACTGAAACCCGTCGGTCCTTTTGTCTGGAGGTAGGTGTCACACTCATCTAACGGAATCCTCGTTGTAGTCACGGTGTTCTTAAGAGTAAAATCGACTTTTGAAATGTGCTGTTTTTTTTTTTCCACTCACAGTTAAGCAGCAAGCATCTTTTCCTGTTAAAGTTCCCGTGGCCAGTTCCAGGCAGGCTCTTGGCTTTCACATGGTGGAGTGCGGACCGAAAATCTCCCGAAAGTTCCCACACATTCGGTGTCGGGTTTCTCGCGTTACAGTCGTTTTAAAGATCGTTCTCCGTATTGCCGCAAAATCGAGATTTGTTGTTTAATTCGGGCCTTTTTTAGGACAATCATTGATTGCCCTAAAATTTTTCAACTGACGTTTGCCGGATGTTCAACAGAGTCATCGTTTTTTTTTCCTCCCTGTTCAACAACGGTTTACTTCAGAGAAGCTCCGATCGTGTGTTCTTTCTGCCGTCACGCAACGCTCCTTCCCACAAAGGAGCGTTGCGTGACAACACAAGGAGGCTAATCGTGTTATGGGGTCTTTTAGGCCCTGTCCACACTAATGCGTTTTCAAAAGTATGCGTTTTCGTTGTCATCGAAAACGCATCGATTGATTCGCGTCCACACTACCGTTTTGATGCATTTTCGACCGTCCGCACTAAAACGTTAGAATTGCAAGTTGTGACATAAGTTGTACTCCATGCGCATGTTGCAAACACACGCGCCTGCGATACGTTTGGTCAACGTTTTCATTTTGATGCGTTTTCCACCTTCCACACTAATACGATGAGTGTGCGTTTTCGTTTTGATCCATTTTCAACAGCGTTTTCAAATTGAAGCGTTTCGATGAAAACGCACAGCATATAGTGTGAGCGGAAAACCTATACACATCGAAATGTATGGATTTTCAAATGAAAACGCATTTTGGGCCCTTACACCACGGCCCCAAAGCGCATTTCTATCAGATCTTTCATTCCAAAACAGCCAAGACAAAGAGTATGTACAACTGAGGTAAAAAAAAAAAAGATCTTACAAGTGAAAATATTATGAAGTGTTGGCCAAAAACTCCACTTTGTCCATTTCAGGCCTATTTTGAACTACTTTGAATAGTGTTAATTTCGTTCTCTTTAAAATTTGGAAAGGTTTCCTGAATAAATGCAACTTTTTTAATACTCCAAACAAAAAAGGATAGCAATTTGCAGTTATGTTATGAAAGGATACAAGCACAATTGCCAAATCTGCCGGTTTTCCAGACGGTCCCCGGTCGCTCAGGCGCTGCAGTTTTCACTTCTGTATGTTGTTGAGGTATTTACTATGCCTAAGATGGGCTTCTGAGCTGATCACGATAGTTCGACACGCGTCGGTGAGATTGATTTCGTGACAGTCTATAGCGTGGGCGCGTTTCGGATGTATTAGGGTTTTTTTTAAATTTTTTTTTCCTCATTAGAGTTGGGATAAGCATGGGCAGAGCATCCCACGCGATCACCCCATGCAGGAATTTTTCTAGTAGCAGGCACGTTTTATCATCACTTTGTTTTGTCGTTTCAGCGTCGCTGCCATAGTCATGCATTTCACAAGAAGATGCAGATAAAAAAATAAAAGAAAGATGAAGAAAACTGTGCACTCAGGCAATCACATTTTGGTTTTTATTTCTTCCAAAAAAGGAAGAACTTTAAACACAAAACCATTACAGCGAAGAACAGAAAAGATATTGTTTGTTTGGTTTTTTTTTTTTTCAGTTTTCGTTTTATGTTTTGTGTTTCATTACAGTGTGTGGTCGGCTTTTGATTCCTCGCACTTTGATCCTCTTGTAAACATCCACGCAACTGGTCAAACTTGGTCATATTTTCATATTAAATAGCCTAAAGGTGATACGATCACTGCACTGCGATCTGTTGCTACATCCTGAACTCCATATTAACGAAAGTGTTGTGGTTACAACTAGTGTTTATTAACAGCAACAAATTAACACAACAAAAGCTACTGCATAAGCAAAGCTTCTGTATTATTCATACGCCTTTCAAAAGGTGGAAACGTGATATTTATCACAATGTCACGAAACGCGAGCAATGCGGAAAATGTGATTGGTGTTCACTTAATCATTTCTATCTGTCCGAATTGATGAGATTCAGATCAATTATGAGAAATTGTGTGGAAGAGATTCCTCCATTCAGATTGATTGATGTAGAAGTTCATTACAACATTCACATGAATGATATAGTTCTTTACCACCTAAGGTTTCTTCCCGGGCACTGCTGCAGTCATTTATGGCTCTGCGACATTTCTAGGATTCACTAGACAAAGATTCCCTGATTAAAAACAAGTCCGGTCTTTTGTTTCCGTTTCTAAGGAAACTAGTAAACATTAAACAAACAGCAAAGCTTGAAAAATAGATTGAAATATTTCGTTACAGAGACTAACTTAAACGAGAGCATTGTTAGCTTTCGGCTACAGAAAACAAAACAAATGGTTGTAACAGGTGCTGATATTGACGCCATTTCAGTCGCTAATTTACTAGCACTGACCGGATGTAATTTGAATATATATGAATGAGCAACACTCTCAATTATTTTTAAGTTAAGATTGAAAGTTACAGAGGCCAAGTGGAAGACAAAAAATTCTAACACCTTTCAATAAAGAGCATTC
>OZ037780.1:34924307-34934307 GCA_964035525.1 Porites cylindrica
GTATTGCCTACACGATTGATTCAGCGGATTTGCTTGATGCAATTTGTTCTTACCAACTCCTGGTTTCTACGTCAAGTATACAAAAGCAAAGACTATAATAACGTGAATTTGCTCTATTGCAGCTATTGCAATTTCCAATGAATGGATTTGAAACCAGACGGTGTGCATTTTATCCTTTGTCCTAAACAGAATAACAAAATTGAAGGTGTTGTCCTATACAGGGTACGTCAATGGCGGCCACTGCGGTGGTGATATGGTTGTGCGCATGCGTAAGGTACTGGCCATACCGCGGAGTCATGTGTGCTTCAGTGCTGAAATTGGTATTGTTTATGCACTTTAGGATTTTTTATCCTAAACCGAGGGCCGGGACCGAGGGTCAGGTTTTCAAACCCTCAGCGGCTCACCTATACCCAAATACGGGTCGAGTAACCCCCCAGTGGAGACTAGTCGAACAGCTAAAATACAGGAATATTACCCGCAAGGCTGAGTTCTTCAGATGATTTGACTCAGCACCAAGCTAAGGTGAAAGACAAAAACAGACCTGCCAACCCCTGATAAAGGAAAATCTGGAGACTCGTGAAAAAAAATCGGGAAATTCTACACTCAAGTAGTGAGATTCTATTTTTTTCCCGCTCAAGATTAATGGGGCCCTTTTTCCATCGGGGGAATAACTGTTTATTTAACTATTACCCTGCTTTAGTTGGTTCCCTCCTGTAACAAATTAGATGCCGCTTTTTCTTTGATGAGTTTAAGAGGCCAGAGAATGGGTCATCACCGGGACGAAACTTATAGCAAAGAGTCATTTCTTCCGGATAAGCCAACTTCGTGGCTAAAATATTACAAAGCCCCATCAAGGCTTAAAAAAAAAACAGCAACAACAACAACCGTGACAACAACAAAAACAGGCACTAACATTCCCCGCGAAATTTCCACTTTTATTCAACCAAGTAATGATATTTCCCAAAAACCGTGAGTTTGGGAGTCTTGTCGTGAGGCCGTGAGACAACTGTTAAAAAATCGTGAGACTCACGGCGGAATCGTGAGAGACGGCAGGTATGCAAATATCTCAAGACAAACAGCGAACGTGACCCTTCACTTGTCTTATGCCGGGTGGTTGAGGGAGGGGTCTTTCGAGTGGATAAGTCCAGAAATGCCCATTTCTTGTTGCAACATCCTCCATACGTTGTATATTTTGCCGGAAGCGTAAAAGTTGATATCAAAAATTTCTGGGAAATTAAAAAGAAAGGAGTAATAAATTGGGTAAAAGGAAATAAAATTCCCTGAAAAGAAACGGGCAATTTCACTAAAGTGCGCGTAAACGAAGATTTCTGTCCAGGGTTTGGGAAGATTCGGGTAGTTTGAGTGTAGTTTGTTTATTTGTAACTGGATGAACTTTATCTCTTAGCATGACGATTTCAGTACAAAATTAAAAAAATTATAATAACATATTCTAATACACACTGCCAGCCCCCCCCCCCCCGGGGGGGTACTCCCTTAATGGCCTATAAGGGGAGGCTCCGCCCGAAAGGGGTATATGAAAGGGTAGGGATTTCACTCGTAGAAGTATATAAAAGGGTAGGGAAATCTGTCATTTGGGTCTGTGAAACAGTTTGACGAGTAAAAGAGAGAGCAATTGACTAGTTCAGACGTTTGGGCTGCGGCGACCTCAAAGGTTTGAAGTGACTCAGGCAGAGCATCCTGTTTTGCTCCTCGACTCTGCTCGTAGGGTGATTTTAAATAATGATAACAATATTAACATGAATACTAATAATCATCATCATCACCATGCATCATCAAAAAATTGAAGCTGAGTATTCTTGGTTGCAACCGCGTGACAAGGGGTCCATGTTTATTGACAAAACAAAAAACAGAGGAGACTTTAACTTACGAGAAACAGAGTCTTTGAAAGTGTACCGAACTTGTGGGGCACAAAATAGCTCGCTTAAATCGTAAATCCTTCTTTTATTTAAATCACCATCCGCTCGTACATTTCCTCTCCGACCGATCTCAACAAAAGGTAAATTTGCACTACCCTCTTTTTCAGCTACTCCGATTTCAAATGTCAATCAAAAAAGGATAACACTAATACGATACCAAAAGAGTCATATCCGGTTTAAATGAGTGTCACGACATTTCCGGTCACGTTTCGGTCATAAGTATATAGATAAAAAAAGTGAATGACATCATGAGAACACTACAGACTCTAAAGGGATGTGCCAGCGAAGGGATAATTATCGGGTTAAGAGGAGAACTAAATCAGGTGGGGCGGGCGTCGAGTAAGGATCATGCATGGGTGAGATGTATATTAAAAGGGAAAGTCTGGAAGCAATTAGTCGCTGCTCAGGACTGACTTCGCTTCCACACATAAGGAAAGTGAAACTTGAGAACCGGCCAGTGTCACCACTGATTTACAATGGTAAAAGATGAGACTAGAAACTAGAAAAAAATAACAGCTCTTTTAAAATATCCATGTAGACAGTATATGCATGGATTATTTTAATTTCCCGCTGGGCCTTACACGATACCTGTGTTTTCAGTTCGGGTATAAGCGCAAAAAGAAAATCCGAAAATGAAGTTTCATGTGTTTTCTTTTTCATCACCTTTATCTTCTTTGTCTTTTGGTATTTGGTTAACTACAGCTGGCACATGAAACGTTATGAAAGGGAACGTGATCTTCGCAGCAGAATATACGACCTAAGCTGTTGGAAAAAAAAAAAACTGAAAAAAAATTCAGGCTTGACCCGGAAAGCCTGAATTAGTTTCAGATTCTTGTTCAACGGCTTTGGTTGTTCATCCTACTGCGAATATCATGATCACTTTCATAGACTATCTTTCAGTGCGCAGTTCAAAATATGAATTATTTCATATATTTCAATTCACATGAAACGCTGTAATAATAATATATGGACTAATTATTTTTTCGTGCATATGACCTTCATTTTATGCCCATTCTATCAAGCCTCCAAGAAAGCAACTTTCACTTAAGCTTTTAGCTATGGAAAATGAAAGGCACGGGGAGAAACATCTTAAAATGATTCTTAAATCGATCAGTGAACTGAGACAAGCAAAACCTAGTTGGGTTCAAAATCAAATTCCATAAACTTCTATTATAATCTTTCACCAGGCATCGTGCGCAGTTTGCGGGCTAAAATGGTAAAATCGGCGGGCAAAATATATTGCCTGCTTCTCTAAAACGGCTAAGATAAAATGGCTGCCAAGTGGGCTAAGTCTTTTATTTTATTTTCAAAAATAAAAAAAAAAATAAATAAATGATAGTAATAAATGTTAGCTTCGAGAAAGGCAGGAAAAAGCATAATTTATATCCACATTTATAATGAAATAAACATCGCTTCGGCTGTGTTCAATTCATCACCTGCTGTGCTAGCTTGTTTCAGTTCCTTATTCAAATTACCTCGCAAATTATTGTACAGTAATAGTAAAACAGGTGACTTTCTTGGGAGACTGTAATCATTTGGCCTTTCTTGATCTATTTTAAACCCGGCCTTGCCAGCAGATACAAATTAACGCCTGAGAATCATAATCGGGATAAGCTCACAGGTGTTCCCTCTAAGCCCTTCCTAAGTTCACCACTGTACTGCTAAGCTTTATTGTATAAAAACGCGGCATTCTGTCTTTAGAAGAGTTTTCTTCCCCCTTAATTTTCATGAAGTTCACGTATTGTAAAGTAGATTGATTATTATGCTTGGTTGGCTGAAAAGCCATTTTAATGGAGACGACTAATAAACTTTTATTCTTTTCTTTTTATTCAATCTATTTTGTGCGTCAATATATTTGGCTGGGCAGCAGTCGTCCTCGGCGATTTCGGATGTGTCGTCACCTGACAAGTTTGTCGGTTTGTCGTCGGACTGTGAATTCGAGCTCGCCTCCAGGCCTCGTCCGCTCACTTGGATAGCGTGAACCGGCCTGGGGACTCCTCGAGACGGGACCGCCATTTTACGTGGTCATACGAGCCAGGCGAAGGTCTAGCTGTGAGCAGGATTAATAAAGGCAGTACCTTGAGTGATAACGGTACATTAAGCTTTACCAGTCCTCGCGGCCTAAAATGCTTAGAACAAGCCATTAATAACACATTACAGGGCAAAAAAGGCACTCTGAGAACGAAGGACAGGGCAAAGTGAACAAAGGCGCTCTTGACGTACCTCAAACCAAGCTCAAATGTACCTCATACCCCTCAATCTAAGACTACGTTCGAACAGCCGAAAAATCTGACGAGACACTTCGTACACGCGGAACATTTCAATATTTTCGCTTTTCTTACAAGGAACTTTGAAAGGTTAGGGTCTAAATTTTCATACGATAAGTGTGTATGAACGAAACTTCAGATTTGGTGAGGAGAGGGCACGTCTGCGTGAGAAACGAGGGCCTCGCCTTCAGTCACGCGTTTGGTCATTTTTGTGCCTCCGCGTTTCACTCGACGGACTCAGAAAAAAGAGAGACTGCTCGTACTCTAACAAGTGATCAGCGCGCAATGAACACTTTTCAGCGAGGAAAATGTACTTATCTAGTTGTTCAGGGGAGACATTTCGTACATCTGCGAATGTAGTTTATGATCAAAATTGCTCCCAACTGACAGAGTTGCAAGATACTTTCAAGATAAATGAAAAAAGTTGTTTTTGTTTTTGTTGTTGAAGTTTACACAGAATCCTGAATTGGCAGACTCCTAACTCTCCCGATCCTTTAACTTCATACCCGAAGTTAAGGTCTATTTATTGAAGAGACAGTCTTACGGTAATCACTGGACAACGACTCTTTAGCAGCGCTATCCGTCGTTTTGTTGAGCAAGCCTATTCTCAAGCCAAGCCCATTCTCAGTTAAGGAACTTGACTCTTGCTGTCTTGGTAACTTTACTTCGTGAGCAGTTTGTCCGAAGAACTCCTCTTAATTTACCCGCTTGGCTATAGGCAGCCACTTCGTCGCTTTGTATTTCAAAGTTATCTTTGTATTGACTGTGTCCATTTTTATCGCCACTATCACATTCTGTTATGCTGCTTCGTTCGTCATCTTCACCCTGCTGGTTATCATCATTTTCATGCCCATCACCATCACTAACATCACCGTCATCATCATTATCATCATCATCGTCGCCGTCGTCGTCGTCATCGTCATCATCATCATCATCATCATCATCTACGTCACCACCATCTCCATTACAATTAACATTGTCGTCGCCTTCATCTTCTCCATAATCACTGTCCTCACTTACGTTTTCAACTGATTCCTCGCTGATAAAAGCAAGAGAAAATAAATTTCTCTACCAAATGCCAAAACATTTAGCTATGAAAAATTGCGTAAAAACTGCCAAAACAAGTGGAAAAACTCCAACTTGAAGTAAAACTTTTAAAACTTTCAATTTTCGGCCACTTCCTATCACTACATTAAAAACTGATTTGTTGCGCTGATCGCTCTTTAGCAAAATCCTCGATTTCGGCTTCCACTGAAAAGTTAAGCTACGTGCAAACGGACGGGACAACTCATGTTGAGTTGTTGCGTCCGTTTGAACGTAGCTAAAAGTTTGACCGGTTTCAAACTTTGCGCAACAGCTCCCAACAACACGCAACAACATAAAACAGGGTGTGCAAACGGGCGCAACATGTAACATCCAACAAAGTTAGGAGTCAGTTGGTCAACAATGCTGCGTTTGTTTGCACGGGGCGTTACGAACCATGTCTAAGTCTTTGTAAAGTAAAACAACATAGTCCTCACAGATATACAGGGTCACTCGTATTGCACGCCTAACCTTGTGCCTTAAAAGTTTCTGGTTGTGGAAGTTGTGACACAAGCAGAACCACAACCTTTTCAAGGCTATCAAGAAACATGCCAGGTATAAACGTGAGAACTAGATCGTTCGTGCCCCTTTGTAACTATTCCGTAGTTCTTTGTGTTCTTGTATGGTTTGAAGCACCCTTAGAAACCCAGGTGCAGCAAATTGGAATGGGAAATTCAAGCGTGAAAGTTCACTAAACTAGACTCGAGAGCCACTGGGTAATCACCCTAAACAAATCGGTTGAAGAAGACACAACTGAAATCTCCTATTCAGATTGACCAGAAAATATCAGCTTCCGGAAGTGAACTGTATGTGGAAGAGTCCACGGAAAGTACCTGTTCTTGCAAACTTTTCAAAGATTTTGCTCCTAAACTCAACTCCCAATTGATGCTCTTAGATCTTTAAGGATGAGTTTGGAGCTGCTTGACTTTTGTCAACCCTGGGTGCATAAAACTAGAAAATTTGATGTGCTGCCACTACAAAGGACCCACCCACCCACTACAAAGTATGTACAATTCAAAAGAACAGCCTCAAATCACAGCCCATATTTCTAAAACGTCTTTAACAGAATCGCGCGAACAATTTGATCTTCTAACCAGACGTTGCGGTTTTCCCATGTAAATGTAAATACTCCCTGTGACCAGTTGGTCAAGTCCTTAAAATGTCCAAGCTCCTTGTGTGACCAAGTCCCTTGAGGTAAATAGCTCTTGCACTTGTGAATGGGGTACTAACTTGCTATCGCTTATCTGTATTATTATTGTGAATGCTGATAAACAAACCTGAATAGGGGACGGTTAGGATTGAAATGTTCTTTGGTCAGATCAATGTTCATCAAATCTGTTGACAAATAAAACATAGTTTAGAAACACTTGGCTATTTAGTCCCCTCCCACTTTTATTACATTTTTATTGCTCTGGGTGGGCGCTTATTAAAACCTGAGGACTTCATCGATTAAGTATTATGTCAAATACATGTCAAGTATCTAAATTGTAGCTGTCACAGTAATTTACAGTAGCTCTATAATTTTTTCTTTTGTGGACGTTTTCTCAGATCAATTTAGATTTCTGGGAAACTGCCCATCTACCTCCCCCTCCCACCCTAAGTCAGCATTAACACTTACCATACTTAGGGAAAAATGTTGGGTTAGGGGAGGGGTCTGTGGGCAGTTTCCAAGAAACCTACATTGATCCGTTTTCTCTTATAAGTTTGCGATACCTGTCAATACACTGATGGGAGAAAATGAGATGATAAACTAGATTCTCCTTTAAAATTTGCTATTTACATGTATGTAATATAACTTAAAGGGAGAATTTACAATAATAATAATAATAATAATAATAATTTATGAACTTATTGTGCACAGCTTAACATGAGAATGATCAGCTGCGCATTACAACTACATTACTTAAAAGAAACAAATAAAAGATAATGCATTAAAAAAATAAAATAAAATAAAATAAAAAATAAAAAGAATATAAAATATGCATGCAAGTAAGAAGTGAATATAAAATTGCTCACCAATATAAAGTTTTAAAAAGATAAGTCTTAATATGCGTCTTAAAACTGTTCACATTAGTAATAGCAATAACACCACTTTACAATAACACCACCTCTAAACAAGGGTTATGTCCAAGTAGCATCATCTTATTCCAACACTCACGCATTTAACAAAGGCATGTTTGTGTCTTTTATGCTATTAAACACATCAACAATAGATGAGGTTGGGTGAAGGTTCCCTAGAGAATGGTGATGCTAAGGACATAAGAGATAAACACAATGTATCCATGGCAACCAGTAAGTGGTTTTCACCCCCAGCACCATCACACTGACCATTGAAATAGATCGGTAGAAATAGACTTAAGTACACCTTACCAAAAAAAGGAGCGGAGGGGGGGGGGGGGGGGTGGGGGTGGATGGGGAAGAAATTAATAGGCACAAGGCAGCTTAAACACAAAACACCACACTTAATATTGTGCAAAATAAGAGGCCCTGCCAGGGGGGGGGTCCCATGTCGCCCGTCTGAATTTTAAAACGTCTCGTGTCGGTGTTTATAAATGGGTGTCGCTTATTGTCGGCTTTGCCGTCACTGTCGCAATTTGGCCGAGGGAGGTTGTCTCTTGTCGCGATTTCATTTTACGCGCTGTTGCTACTTTTTGGGCCATGTGGCTTGTCGGAATTTACCCTGGCAGGGCCTCAAGAAACCCAGCAATTTGATCCCTGTAAAGTCATCAAGCCCTTCAACTTTAATACCTGGGCTTCCCCCGCTAAGCCACTACAATTGAGATCACTGGCCAGCATGGTTTCAAGTTTAACTTTGCCTAAACTACATTTTGTTGGGAGTTTCAACTGTCCCTTTGAACAGAAAGAAGTTAACATGATCATAGTTGAGGATATTATCTATGATAGTGATGAAAAGTGAAGCTATGTCACATGATCCAAGGCTAAATACCTTGTGAGGCACGTTGTTCTTGTTCTTTCTCACACTCTTGCAGCCACTTGTCCTGAACTTCAACAACTTCCCTACTTGATCCACATGCTGCATACTGATCCAGAAGATCCCTGAAAGGCATTTTATAAAAAAAATTGCACTTTGTTTTGAGTGTGAAGGTATTTAACACGAAAGTGCTAATTGGGGACACTATTTTTACATCTCCAACTGGAGATGGGACCACCATTTTACGAGGTCATCTGAGCCAAGCGAAGTTCTAGCTGCTTGCAGTGCAAAGGGAGAGCCTTCATTTCTTAGTTATTTTGAGACCCTGAGTATTGGTACGGCCCCAGGAATCGAACCCACAACCTCCCGCTCTGCAGTCAAGCGCTCTACTGACTGAGCTAACCCTGCCACGATTAAAAAATAAATAAAATAATCTAAATAAATCACTAAATCCAAGATAACTAACTAGATAAATGGAATTTAATGCATAAAAAAAGTGCTAGCAAAATTTTCATCACATCAAAAAAACATGTTCGGAAGGTCTCAGCAATTGGCTTTGCATCTAGTAAGTGCATACAGTGTGACCCAAAAGTCCGCTCCTCTACTTTATAGGTCTGTAATGTAACTTACGATTGTACTTGTGTCACAAATCATTTAAACAAAAGTTGTCTATTTCAGTCTAATAAAATATCATAATTAGCAATTAATGAATGAGGCTGAGTAGGATATGAAGAATTAAGCAGATTGAGGAGGGTGATCGAAGCAGATCGAGGAGGGTGTTATCCACTCCATACCACAACGGCTACAGAATGTGATAACAAACAAAGGGGGACATGCCGGATATTGACTTTCTGAATACATACATCTTTAAAAAATTTCATGTAGAAGTGTAGTTTCGATCAAGAGTTATGGTGCATAAAATATTAGAGAAGAACGAACTTTTGGAGCTTCCTGCATACTGTTATTTATACAGTAAATACCAACTGGTATTAACACTTTTATGGATGGAATTGTTAAACAACCCAATAATATTGACTTGTTAACCTGTTTAGTTCATAAAATGATGAGCCCCATTTGAATCTTTTCAGAAGAATTGCACCCAGATCTTGCTGTCCTGTAACAGGAATAACACTAAAATGTTTAATAAAGTCATTTAATGACAGTAATTGTTTCTACCTGTATATGTGATGGTTTGAAATCTGAGAAATTAAAAAATATATATATATATATATCAAACTGAGTAGACAAACACCACACCAAAAAAAACTTGTATTAACACCGCAAGGTATTGCTCAACTGTTAATAACTTAACAGTATTATCCATGTTAGGACAGTATTACACTGTCTGAGACAGTGGGGAGTTTGAGAAACAGGAAAAAGATAATGAGGTTTTCATAAAAGTAAATGAATGAAAAATGACTTTTTTTGTCTGAGATAGTAGGGAGAATAAAGTGAGTTCAAGATAACAGAGCAGTATTATCAATACCACTTTAAACTTACCAACAATATACAATGTTGCAGCAAAAGCCTCAACACAAGACAGTTTACATGGCCTTCCATAATTTATGGGATTTGCTGCAACCAAGTACGGCAATAGCCTCAAATGACCACCTTTCATTCGGCCAAATGGTGTTGCCTCTAACTTGGCCCATGAACAGTCAATAACAGCAAGGCCATGTTCCATAATGATAGTGTGGTCTTGAGGTGAAACACATTGCTTGCCCAAAGGACTTAAAATGAGACCATTAAATCTCCGAGAGAGTTTCAGTGTTTTCACAAAA
>OZ037780.1:34939307-34964307 GCA_964035525.1 Porites cylindrica
TAGCCAAGGGAAAAGGAAAACCTCGACCATAGTCTTTAGGCTCATGGTCACCTGAAATGGATCGGAATGAAACACGAACTTTGTAGCTAAATATCAGCCTTTCTAGTAAACATTCATGGCAGATATGACCAACAACACAAAGCTTTAGTGGACGTACTAAAAACAAAAAACTGTTTATACACACAGCTAATAAAGTTTACCTCGCGTGATGTCCTTCTCAAAACCCTCAAAATCTCCCGTTCCGTTGAAAGAAGCTTCAAACCTTGAACTCTTACTAAGCTTATGACGATGCGAGGCTTGTTTTCCCCTTCCTTTGTGTTTTCCCATAGTCACTGGAAGTTAAGGATTAGCGATTCAGTTGCACTGAGAATACAAAAGTCCATCACGGCACCGCATCCGCCATTTTTAATTTGAGTAAAGACTAGGGCGAGCTTGAAGGGGTCGGAGAAGGGAGGAGGGGTAAGAGGAGGGGTCGGGGAATCCTCGGAGTTCGAGACGGACGAGGTAGCCGGGCGAAACCGGGCGGCATTCTTTTGGCCGCAAGGCGTTTTTTCCCATTTTTTGATGCCAGTGTGAACTGTCGCCCACGAAAATGCTGTAGTCAGGGGAGATAACCTGTGATCATACCTAGACCTTCCCTATATCTCTTTTTACGACTTTCGTGTCTCTTCTTTCCCCCCTCTTTTCTACGTTCTTCTCAAATATCAGCCACTCCAGTTTCCTTCGACATTTCTTTCAGGATTTCACAAAGGGTCACCCGTTTCACACTGTGTTTTTCAATCTGAAATGCTTGCCAACAGTCATGTTTGGTTCTCAAACGGGGAAAAAAAACGCCTGATCGCAGGTTAAAGGATTGATAGACTGCAAAATGGTTACAGGAGAGATGTTCCTGATTTGGAATTAAGGTATCAGTTAGACTGGTCCCACTGGTGAAACGAAAAAAATCGTAAAATAAAAGAAAAATGATATAAAATTCAATGTAAAAAAAACTAAATAACACCCTAGAACATTTTTTATATAAAAATAGTATAAATAAACAAAATTAAGCGAGAACTGCGTGTTGCCTTGCGCCCTTAGCGACCGTAGTCCGTTAATTATGCAGCCAACAAAGTTTTGTTTGATAGGAAATAAAGGGTTGGGAGGGAAAAAACCGTTTACAGAAAATAAATGAACTACACCGGGAAAAATCATCAGTTAAGTTTAACTATTGTCGTGTCAGGTTGTCAGTCAGTTTCTACGAAGTTTTGAACATGCACCATTTCCTAATTGCTTAAATTTATTATGCTGAAAAAAACTCTCTTCTAATACACTGCCAGGTTAGAAGATGTTACTATAACTGGCTCAAATGGTGCTGATTTAATGCACAAGTCATTTGACGCCCCCCCCCCCCCCCCCCCCAATTACGGGAGACCTGAGGTAGTCACTTTTACTGTCAGTGAAATGCAGTGAAAGCCCCGCCTCGCGGGGAAAAATCCAGAGTGAACTCCCCTACACACTCATGAAATAGTTATTATTATTTTTTTTAACAACTGGAGCTTTCACAGGATTATTTTTCATACTACTGAAGTCAGGGTAACTTATTTTTTTCCCTTGCTCTTCGTTTTCTACTTTTTCTTGCAGTCTATTGAAAAATAGATTGAAAATTTGCTTTTATTAATGCATCCAAAGCAGACCAGTATACTGTAATTAGGCAGATTATGACAAACGGCAGTGGGTTTCAAATGACATGTGCATGACAAAGACTGAAAGATTTATAGTTCTACTATATTAATAACTTTTACCCCTGCTTTTACCGTTTTAGTTCAATTAGTTTTGTAAGTTTTTGGTCTCCAGCAAACTCTTGTATTACGCTTGGCCTACCTGTAGAAAACTACACGTTATCAAGTACCAAATGTTACAAAAACCGTTTTATCAAATGGCTAGCCCACGTATGGGGAGGGTGCGGCCACACATAGGCTGTCAAATGGTAAAATAAAATGTTTAACGTTATGTTAAGCGGGGAAACCAGGAGTCAATATTAAACAAAGCTTAAACAAGTGTAATTCACAAGCATAGCTATTGTTTTAGACTCTAAAATAAAATGTTTAACGTTATGTTAAGCGGGGAAACCAGGAGTCAATATTAAATAAAGCTTTAACAAGTGTAATTCACAAGCATAGCTATTGTTTTAGACTCTAAAACAATGGCTTCACTTGTAAATTACACTTGTAAAAGTTTTAGAAAACTGGCCAGTTGCGCCTTTCCGAAATGTCGGCTGTTTTCTTCTCAGTTAATAGCTGCGAATATTATCGATCTTTTCAGCGTATCATGATTGTCTATTCGTAACCTAGCTACGAAATTCAGACTTCTTTATTCGTAGGTTCAATACCGTGAAATATGGCAAACATGCCCTGGACCATTTTTATGGTCCAAATTGTCAAAAAAGGTGAGGGACCTGGCCACACTATCGGCTTTCAAAACAAGTATTCGGAAGAAAGACCTTTCAAGTCTCATAGCTGAGAACAAATGTTCAAATTGTAACTTGTGTAATACTTGAGACCGTACTTGTTAATTTACTTTTAGATTAATTAGCTTATTATTATTATTATTATTATTATTATTATTACTAATTCATTTTTGTATATGATATTTAAGCGTTGTTAATGTAATTTTGTAGTGAATATTTAGTCAGAAACATTATCAAATTTAATCTTATGCTTATTAAATAGATTTTACTAACTAGGTGTCCCCGATTGACCGATTAGTACTACTCGAGTGGCCAGCCCGGGAGGGGCGGTACTCCCTTATAAGGGCTTAATGGGGACGTGCGGCCAGCCAGGGTATGTTTTTCAGATTTTTGTCTTAAACAGGGTATCGATTTTATCAATTTTTGTCTTAAACTAGACTGCTTGCAGTCCGCCTTTTCTCTTAAAATCCGTCCAGACGAGACGAGAAAAGATAGCCTGTGTACAGACGTCCCCTCTCCCTCAGAAAAAAAATCTCTCTTATTTTTTCTTCTCGGGCTTACGCCCTCGTTTCTCGCAACAAGCGGCCTCGCCGCTCGCGTGCTTAGGTTTCGCGTGCAGTGACTTTGCAAAGAAAAATAAGAGACTGCAGTCTAGTTAAACAGCCTGCGCCTATGTTCTACGAACTTGCCGGGCCGCACCTCCCCACCCAAGGATATATCGCGTACCCCCCCCCCCCCCCGGGGTGGCCAGCTAGACGATTTTGACGCATGAAAATTGTTCAATCATTCATTCAGGCTGGTTTTGTAAAGGATGAACTTGTACGATCAACTAGTTCGTTCCCAGGTTAATGAAGTCTTTCACATCTCTCTCAATAAAAAATTGAACCGGCCATGCCCGGACTGAGGAGGAGCAGTTCCCCCTGTACAAACTCTGGGCGCGATCCATTCAACCAAAATTCCAACCGGTCCGACCGGGAAAAGAGGACCACCTCAAAAGGTGGACCCGTTTTTTCGAAACTTTTCCGGTTGGACCGAACCAATCCATTGAGTTTTGGACCGAAATTTCCGGAAAGTTTGGTTGAATGGATCGCGCTCTCTTATTCATTCCTTGACTTCCCATTTTCGTCATCCTAATCACGTGACAAGGTATTTAGCATCCTTTTCGGTGAGGGTACCAGCTGTCGACTCGAACGAGGAATTGCATCTCGCCTGACCTCAGACAGAAGTTTTTATAACGAAGTGTTTGTGAAAGGGTTCTTATATCAGTCCAGGTATCATAGTCATCTAAGTGATTGTTTTGTGTTGCAGATAATTGATCGTATACTTTTCCGTGTTTGTGTCTTATTAGCGCGGTTTTACAGGTCGAACGTAGTGAGCTTGCATAGACACGGCACTTAAATGTTGCTGTTTTTCCTTTTAAGCACTCTAACATTTATCTTAACAGTTTCTCCACATACTCAGCTGTTTACGTGGAGCTTATTGTCGTTCAGAGCGTGATCACATATATTCACCTTGATATACTTAATTACAATTTTCATGCTTTCAATATAACAGATGAAAACCGGAAACTTTGCTCGTTCTTCGAGAAATAGTGCGATTTGGCGCGGAACCAAAGATTTCTTGTTTAGTTGTTATTCGGCAATCCTAACACAGTAACGGCCACCTTCATTCCTAGTCAAAAACAGCTTCTCACTTATCAAATTCCCAGCATTGTTCAAGCGCGGCTTAATTATTGTGGGTGATATTGGCCTGTTTCAAACGTCCTGCTATTGCCGTGCTAAGCTGGCACGACTGCACATGAATGTAGCTCGACTGCAGCACGACTTGGTTTCAAACGTCGAATTTAATTCAGTCGAATGGAACGGCTGTCGCCGAAAACAAAACACATTATTAAAGAAACGGTTTGGCAAACTTTTAAATATATTCTATTGTATTTATAATCGCTGCGAAGCCTGGCTTCGCAGCGAGCAGACTAATTCAGGTCACGTACGTGACGAGCCTGGGTTGCCTGTGCCCGAAGCCAGCCTCATTTGAGATTTTTGGATGTGAATATGTTTGTATGTATATCATCGCATTTGCCTAGATTTTGATGGCCCTCGAAATCGAGGCTCTTTCATTCCCAGTCAGTCGATTCAGAAAGAAACCAAAAGAATAGTCAGAACACAAATAAAGTGTGATGTGGAAAACTGAAAGCCCAGGAGAAATCCTGTTTCGTATAGAAAGTCACATTTTTGCAAGCAAAGAGTATGAATGCGAGTGAAGGTAAAAAATTTGCATAAATTCAAATGATACGTTGCTCAGAATATTTCAAGCAATTTCTGGAACTCTAGGCCTTCTACACTAAATTTTTTAATTGATAAGATTGCTGTAGTTATTAAGGGACCGATCATTATTTATGTAGATGGGGCGGGGGGTGGGGGGGGAAATATGTCGGAAAGATCAAGATTTCTGTATGGGCCCCCTTGTAGACCATGTACAGTGGAATCCCGCCATATGACCACCCCGTTAATACGACCACCCTGTTATTGCGACCACTTTTTTGTGGCCCGAATAAAAGCCCACTCATTTCCTTATCTGAAAACCCCGTTAATCCAACCACCCCATTATTATGACCAACGACCACCTTTGGGAGTCCTGAGTCGTTATTTTCTTTATAAAATTACCCTGTTAATACGACCAGTCAAAATGCTTGGTGGGGCTGCTGAATGAAAACAGACACAATCTGACAAACAACAACCCGTTACTAATATTTTATTGAATGTTTTTAGGCAAAGGTGTTAGGGCAGTAAAAAGGATGTATGAATAAATAATACAAAAGATCTGAAAGACTTCACTTTGCAGCATTTCGAGGCTCTAAAAGTTATTTTGCCTTCTTGTTTCTGCTGCCTTCCACTGTGGCTTTTCTCTTCAAGTCCATTTCCTTTTCTTTTCTCCCAGAACTTTGAACTTTGTAATAACTGTGAAAGTGTTGTAAGCTACAATATAGCAAACGGCTCTTCGAGACAAATCACAAGCCCTTTCCTTTCATAACAAAGAACTGAAAGAAGTCAGTGTTTTTTCTCATTACTCGGTTTCGTTTACTGTTACATTGTTTAGTTGCATTGAATTGCGGTTGTAAGGTTGTTAATTAACTGCCAAAAGGTTCATTTATAACAGATTAAAGGTATACATGTAGTAGAATGTAGTTTAAAAGCATTTTGCACCATAATTTGACCCTCCCCCGTTATTACGACCACCCCGTTAATACGACCAAATTTCCATGGCCCGAAGGTGGTCGTATTATCGGGGTTCCACTGTAAATAGCAAGTGACCCCCTTCTTTATTCAAAACTTACATGATTACCTCCCCCCCCCCCACCTCATATCTCTTGTATGCTCTACAAAGTATTATTAAAATGCATGTAATAATACGCTGTTACGAGTTAAGACTTAATTGGTAAATAAACGTACTAATCATAAGATGATTAGTCACTTTGCATAACAATGGAACTAAGCTATTCTATTACAAAGTCAGTGTATAAATATGGGAAAAGTGATAGATTTTTACAAATCGTGCCGCAAAATATGATTCTTTTCAAGTGATTTTCCCACAGTTGTAAAAGGACTACTTTCTTGTTGTTTCATCATGTTTTTCTTGGGATATTGAAGTGACACAAGCATTTCATTAAAAGAAAATTCTGTCAAACCAAAATAAAATATTAAAGCAGATAGGTCTGGATTTTTTATTAGCTAAAATTTGAAATAAAAGTGAAGTTTATAGTGCAAACAGGATTTCAGTCAAATACAAGTGACTAAGTTGTACAAAAAAGAGATGCCTTAAATAAACGAAAAGCAATAGGATTAGCATAAAATTGTACAATTTAGCATTACTGTTTCACATATATTGTTTATGCTTTACTATTTAACTTTTTTACCCATCTTGGCCAATGGATCCCTCTTAAAATATACCTCGCTATCAAACTGCTGACCCCCTAAACATCTTGACAAAAACGTTTAGCTCCCCCTCTAGCCAATCTGAAATAGCCTTGACCTCCCCCTCTTTTTTTTCCCTTCCCCCCCTCTACATAAATGACAAGAAAGTGTAACAAGGTTTGTTCTCCTGTAGCTTAGTAGTAAAACGTTTTATACACGAGGGAAGCAAAGATTGAAAATGATATGATTCAGTGATAAGCTTGCAAAACGTTATGATCAGTTTAATATAAAAATTGAACGTGATTGGAAATTCATACATTCACTCACTCCATCGGTCCCCCTCCCTTGCGTGCTCTTAACTTGATCATGGACAGGTTTCAGACAAATAATACGCTGATTTTTTCTGACTCACGGACTTTAATACACTGTAGCTTGATATAAACACTTATTTTGGTTCAAAGTTCAGTTTTTATTGATCTCTTTTGTGTCGTGTAGGATTACATACACAGTTTAATGACACTGTTTATGTCAAATATCAGCAATCAAAATAAACTGCAACTGATTCAAATTATTTGAAATGTCATGCTTTTACTCGCGGAACTTCACTTTCCATTGGAAACTATATGTATTAGTTTATGAATTGAGTTCGTCACAGCGTTGGCACAACGTTTGAAACCAAGTTGTACCAAGTCTAGCCTGGGGATGAGTGTCAAATGTACCTAGGGGGTAGGGGACAGTACCCCGAAGCCCAGGCCCCTTGGAGCATATCAAACCAAGATGGCTGCCCATGTTGCAAAGCACTCAATCACAACAGTCTTGCAGAAAAATAGGGAACTGTGAACAGTCTAACATACAGTCTAACAGTGATCTTTGTGTGCCTTTTCAAGATGGTGTCAGACGCAGATCTCCTCCTAATCCCCATTAATAGCCAATTGTGTTTTTATTAGTCTTGCTGATGGTTGCTTTGATGGACCTGGCAAAAACATGCGGTTTTCAGTAATCCAGAGCTTGCATGCCCACACAACCTAGGCAGCCATCCTAAGTTTGATTTGTTCAATTTTTTTGTTATGACTAGTAGATACAAATATTATTATTATTCCAAACAATATATTTTTTAGTTCAAGAGAAAAAAGCCAGGGAAAAGTAAGACAACAAAATAATATGTGCAGGAGGGCGGGCTTGCTTCTCAAAATTTTTAATCTATGCATGTTCGTTATCCCCTTGTCAGAACCCAATTACATTTTTTTAAAATTAATAATCATTGTGTTAATGTTCAAGGAGTTCCAAAGCATCATGTCTGAAAAACCTATCGTGGGATACACAGCAATGCCAGAAGAGCATGGTGCAGGGGGTCCCCCTCCGTATGGACCACCTCAACCAGGGTACCCCCCACAGCAGGCAGGTTACCCTCCACCACAGCAACATCAACCAACTTTCCAACCAACTTTCCAAACCACCAATACAACTGTTGTGGTGAACCAACCAGTACCACTGATCATGCAGCAAGGAATGCGTGATTGGAGCAGTGGCTTGTGTGGCTGCTTTGAGGACTGCTACTCATGTAAGTAAATTCAGGGTTTGAGTTGCTCGATAAAAACTTTTTTATTGTCTTTTATTTAGTGTTTCTGAAATCAATTTTTATACGTGTACAATATTTGTTAGTGAAATTCTACATCTTAAACTCTCCTTAAAACAGCTCATGGATCTGGAAGAATGTAAATACAGTCAAATGCCTATGTGCAACTAGCTCCCATAAGCAACTATCCGTCCAAAAACACCAAAAACATTTCATAGAAATCCCTGTAGTGAGAACCTCTCATTAGCAGCTGCACTTCCACTGTTACCACGGTGACGGGTAATTATCCATTGTTTTCAAGCTCTTGTAAGCAGCTGCTTGACTCATGTTCTGTTCTCTATGTTCAGTGTATGTACTGCACAACTCAGAGTATATGAAGAACTTTTGGTGGGAAATGAAAGTCTACATGCATCATAAATTGGGAGTTTTGAAAAATCAAGTGTATTTGACAAATGGAGATTCCAGTCTGTAGGTGATTGGTGACCTCTACTCGCTGGAAAAGATCTCTGTGGTTTGATTCTTGTAAATGACCACTAAACCTACACATTTTTGGGTGGTTTTTACAGGAGTTTCAGCTATATCCAAGAAAGAGGCTAGGAAAGAGTAGAGCTTAAGCATTAAAGGACTTTATATAATAATTAGTTTTAAGTTTAATGTCCTTTTTTAATCTCACCTGCAACAAAATATATCTCCTCCACTAGTCTTCTATGTAACCCAATCTATTGGACAAGTGGAGCTCTTTATATGTACCGGTAGTCTCTCTACCTTTCAGTGTACCATTACATGGCTAATGTTTGGCATTAATTAGGCATGTACCAACTCACTGAAAAGTTGACTGAACCCCTTGGCACTGCACATCACTGTGTCACAAACAAAGCATTTTATTTTTATTGTCATTTCTGCTCTCTTGTGGTAATCAGTGTTCTCCTCATAAGGAGGTAACCAGTAAAATTTATCACATGAAGCAACTTAACACTTCTTACCGCCTGCAACCGCTCAAAGGTGTGTTAAAAAAAGTAGATTTAAAAAAAATGATGTTGTGATCTGATCTGATTCTCACAAGGAAAATGAATAAATATGATATGTGGACAAGTACTTAAGTATGCACAGCTTTCTTTTTATGGGCCACACATTTTGAGAAGAGAACATTGGAGACAGTAAGATTATTGCAATCAAATATGTTAGATTGTTGTTTAAAGATAACAACGGCTGATTTCCATTAAATAGGTCTTAAAATGAGGCAATGGCGTTTCAGAGAACTTAGCTCCTAAATTTCTCAAAGAGGGCGGGACCATGTCCCTCACTCCACTACCCCCTTCCCCCCACCCTAGAAAATTGCACCTGTGGTGCATATTTTTTGCCTTACTGGCCATGAATGGTCCCTTACCTGCTGAGCTAAAATTTTGGGAGAACACTGGGTAATTCTTTGAACATCATGAGGCCGTGAGGCAAACTTGCTCTCTCAGTACGTGCAGCTGTGATGACTGTGAGCATTGCTGATGTCCAAAAAAAAATTGCATTGGAAATTCGTTGAACTGCATTAACATAATTATTAACTTGTTTGTTTGCTTGTTTTTTGTGCAGGCTGTTTGGGATTATTTTGTCCTTGCTTCTTGTTGTGTGATGTCTCGCAAAGGATGGGTGAAGGCTGTATGTTTGCAACATGCTGTGCTGGAGCTTTGATTGGACTGCGAGTGAAGATGAGGGTTCAGCAAAACATTCAGGTACAGTATAGTGTAGGCTGATGATTCTAAAAATGATGTTTTCTATGATGGTAGTGGTAGTAGTGGTGTGGTTGTGATGGTGGCTGATAGTAAAAAATATGTCCAAGACTAATTAAACAGAAATGAATTCTGTGTGTTTTCATTAATGGTCAATAATTTTGACTGGTAAATAAAAATGCCCTATGTGGCCTTCTGGTCCAGATGCAAAATATTAGCTTGCAAAGTTGGGGCATGCACAGAAAATTATTTTGAGATAGTTTTTGGGTTTAAAAGTGACACAGCAGTCGTGACTTTTCCTTTTCGCTTTCTCTCCTCCCCTCTAATCTTTCACTTTGCTTGCCTCATGTTTTTCTTTTGCTGAGTATTAAATAGGCTTCATTTCGGTGGGAAGAGTTGTTGGGAAAGCTTTTAGGATCTTAGGATTAGATGAAAGGAAAGGTAGGTGGGTAGTGGAACTGGAAATTTTGCTTTCTGCGCATGCCTGAACTTCGCAAGCTGATATTTTGCATCTGGATCAGAAGGACGCGAAGTGTACAACCTGTAAACCGGTTTGTGGTAAGTTTTAGCTCTTTATAGCACGACAGTGACCAGAAAACCACTCGACTAGCTTCGAAACGCGTTTTTCGGCAAAATCTCCAGGAGCGAATGGGTTAATAGGCCAACATACTGAAAGAAGTCTATTGATAATAATGTCTTAAGTTACAAATGTGAATTCAATTTTTAGTGCATTAGCCGCCTTCAAATTATGAGTTAGAATTAACACTTAATCTCAGGCAAAAGTAGCTTTGGAATTAGTGGTTAGTCGATAGCCTAAAGTTGTGTTTTAAAAACTGTCTTTTTTTTGTAAATAATTATTAAGGTTTTAAAATTTTTAAAATATTTCATGCCTGATCAATTTTGTAACTGTGCATAAATAAAGATTGCCGTACCTTACCTTAGATTATGTCAAGCCATGTCTTAGCTTAAGGATAGGGTAAGAGAATGGAAAAATTCATGCTTGCTGGGAAAACAGTTTTAAAAACACAACTTTCTCTTTTTTTTTCAGGGTTCCCTGTGCAATGATTACTGTACAATCCAGTGTTGCGGACCGTGTGTGTTATGTCAGCTTTCTCGCGAGCTGAACCACTGTGGAGTTGGACAGTAATGTTAGTCATTCATCCTACTTCGTGGAGCTGAACATTTAGTTAGCACGTGTAAGAACGAGCTATAGAAAACAGTTTTTGCACTCAATTGTGTTAGAAAATTATTATGTTCCGTTAGACTGGAAAAAAAATTTGGAATGCCATAGTCTTTAAACGTAAATAGTAATGGAATCTATTATCCCCAGAATAGCCCGTGAAAATGCTTTTATTTTTATGGGAAAGACCAGCCAGTTCTTCGAATGATGTGACATAGTCAATTTATATCCCCTTCTGAAATAAATGGTCTATATCTGGTCTATACTTATTGTTGGACAATGTTGTTTAGGTATTGTTTTTTTTTAAAAGACTTGTTTAAGAAACCTGGAGCCAATGATCCTAGAGTCTTCATTTGCCTCTAGTAAGTGTAATAGAGGCTATGTTTAGATTTAACTAGGCGCATCAATTTGAGTTGTTCTTCACGACAAAAATCGCTTCCGTTGCTAGATTCTGATGTCTCTGAACTCAAAAATTGAGTTAATCGGTTATCCAATGAATTGATTTAACTACCTTCGCTACCTTCCGCTATTGCTGTTTATTTTCCGTAAATTTTACTCTGCTCTGATTGGCTGAGAGTTTTTTTGGCGCGAAAGATGAATCTAAAAACAACTTAAAATCCAGGCATTATTAGATAGTTGTTGTAGGCTCTTTGGTGATGGTCTCCTGAACACAAGTTTTGTCAGTTGTTTGGTCCTCCGCTGGTTTGGAAAAAGCTGTGGAGGCGCGCCTGTATAATCAACATTGCGATTGGCTTTGTGACGTACTCGGATAGAAGCAGCCTCGTCCCCAGGGTCTCTCTTCGTCCTGTGCCCTGGAGAGAACATTAGAGTCCTGGGGAGAGTAGTATAGCTTTTTGTGTGATTGCGCCAAAGGGACAGCCATTATCAGAAGAAACGATGGATTTGAAGCAAGTCTAATTTCATAGTTGTTGTAAGGGTCAACTATAAAACATTGACATTTTATACGAACTTTAGATGACGCTCAGTAAAACTGAAGCTTTGGTCTGAGCCGACAATAGTTAAAGGGAGTTACCCTTTTAAAAAAGTGTATTAGTCTTACATGAGAGGTCATTAATTTAGATTTTTTTGTTTTTGTTAGCTTTGTACAAGTAAAAGAAGTCGATGTATTAAAATCAGCGTATCCACGAAAGCATACTGTGTCATTACTGATCGCTAATGGAAGTAGATTTGACCTCGCAACTCTTCTCTTTTTTGTGTATAGATTTTAAAACGGCTCTTCTTCCGTTGTTTCAGTCTAGAGAAAAAGAACTTACATATAACTTAGCACGGTAACTGTCACTAGATGCTTTACATCATATCCCAGTGATATCGAGGAATTACGCTCACGAACACCTGAAATGTTGAGAAACACCTCGGGCTGCCATATTTCTTAGCAGCAACATTACATCGTGCGACGGAAAAGTAAACTGTCATTGTCGAAAAGTAAACTGTCCATGGGGTAGTATACAATTACAAAAAAAACTAGGGCCAATATCGATTTTGTCCCAATGTTCCATTTCAGCCCTGGATATTGTTTCAGCACACTCGGGCGAAGTCCTTCGGATATAAATGAGGGAGGATAGAGACGCCAGGAGCCCGGGAGGATAGGGGCAGGAGGGGAATGGGAAGCGGGAGGGCGAGTTCTAAGAGGGTGAATTTCGCAAATATAAATAATGTCTTGTAATCGAGAAGGCTAAAGGGAGAAAGCTAATAAAAATGAAAGGGAGCTGGGAAGGCAAGGTACGGAAGGCGGAAGGTTTGGACCTCCCTGTTACCCTTCCCCCCCCCCCCCCCCCCGCCAACACACACACTTACGGACCTGTGGATACTCCCTGAGTGACGACGTTATGTACTTGAAACTTGAAATGTGAGCTTCTTGATGTTGATTTGGAAAGAAATGAAAAATGTTTCTTTTCAACCGTTATTAACTTAAGACGTAATCGTCATTTTCGAACTCTAACCGCAGCATAACTTTTGCAGTTCACACAAGATCAGCTTCTTTCTTTTTCTACATCTATATTGCTGACTAAAACCTCATAGTGGTCAGGTTCCAGAGGTTCATAATGTCAAAATCATCAATTTTCGCCTGTTGTTGGGGATAGTTAGATTCACCAGCAATTAAAGGCACCCGCTAGCTGAAGAATAAAAGAGAAATTCAAATACTGCAAAATAAATAAAATGACTCTGTTAAGTTATAAAATGATCACTGAGCTAAAAAGAAGAATCGAGTAATTACTGACGCCAACATCGTGGGTTATAGGCCATCAATACGCTTCAATTAGCCAATGAGCTTCCCTGTTTTTGCATGATTAGCAATTAAAGTATGAAAACTATTAAAAGTTAATTACGTCAACAGCATTCCCAGTGAATAAAGGAGTGGTGTTTTCCCGGAAACCTTAAGTAAACCGTTCTTCCGCATCCTTGGGCAAATTTGTGGAGCAAGGGAATCCGCCAAGTGCTTAAAAGTGTTAGCCGAAAATCGTCAGTGGGAAGGAACTCTAGTACTAGGAACTAAAGAAGGTCCTTTCAGTAAGTAATTAAATTACTCTAAATTTGTTTTTTTTAATTAATGGCGATTGTCGAGTATCATCAATGGTAAGATGTGTATTTAACGACTAGACCACTCAGACACCGAGGGAGCGTCGCGCGCGTTGAAGCGCCTAAAGATTTGTGTAAGGGTATCATTGAAAATAAAAATGAAGTTGCTTTCTTTCATATCATCTATATTGCGTTTTATATAGCCTCGCTCAACTTGACTCAGTTCAGTGTTGACAAATGTTCGTGGAGTTGAACTCTTGAGAACTATTTAAAACAAGTTCAAAAAGAGAAAGAAAATTTCGTCTTCGCAAGTTCACGTCCTCCATAAAACATAAAAAGTCGCGTTAGAAAGTTTCATGTCGTAATTGTGCAGTGGACGTCAAAGAGGTATAGCAAAGAGTGTGATGTACGTGTACGGCTTTTTTCGGGTCGTTTTTACCACAGTCTACGTGGCTCCTTGAATTCGATTTTATTGAAGCAAATCGACTGATAACAGATCAACATGTAAAAGATTCAAACAATGAAACAATACTAGTTTTACGTATTTTAGTCGCAATAACCCTCGCGAAACTCGGTTTTAACAATTTGGTAACATCCTTTTTTTGTAAAAGAGGCGAGAACTCAGCGAGAAAAGAGGAACGATCCTTTGCCTTTATAACTAGAAGCTACTCGACGATTATGTATATAACGTGATTTTTCTTTTAAATGTCTTTTTTTATTCTTGCACTAACCGTGTTTAAAACGATAAGTAAACTATCTTAACAAAAAAGATGAGGAGAGGAAGAAGGCAGATAGAAGCAAACTGAGGATGCAGCTTGCACAAAAAGGTCTAGATCATTGAATCAGATCTTAGTTGAGTTAATTACATTAGAATGCAAAAGCACCCCTCGGATGATTACGTACAAGCTATTGTTATAAACTGATTAGGTGATATCTGGGATTCCTTAGTGTGAAATGGATCTAACGAAAAGGTGAGACTAGCCTCCAACTTCAATGGCACGAGCAGTTTTTAGTTCAGTCTTGTGTGGCGTGTATTACTGCTCTAGCCGATTGTCAGTCTTGGAATACAAGCAACATGAAGTCAGGGCAAAAAAAAAAAAATAAAAAATCGCCTTCAATTTGTAGCATAGTCTGAATCGGTCGTGAGGTTTGATTGTGTTAAACATACCGAATCCGTCATTTAGACTAATTAGGGTGTTTCACAGTCTCAAAATAACAGTGTAGCTATGGAAACTATAAGGCGGCAGCCCCAGAGCTATAGTCCGTTTATTAAAGTGCAGTCAAGTTTAGGGAAGGATTTCTCATAATGGCGATTATTCAAAAGTAATGACAAAATTTCTCATTTGAGAGCCTCCGAATACGTCCCCTGAACGCAAAGGCTACTACTTTCTCGGCAATATGTAACTGTAGGACTGCGCCAAAAGCAAACCTTAGATGGTAGTGTGTAACCAGATTACCGAACAGGTTATATTACCCTGTCTAGCCTGTTCCAGGCTAGGCCTAGATACAAATATCGTAAAAAATGTTCTAAATTTCTTTCTAGAAATTCTCATAAAATTCCTAAATTTCTTTTGAATTTAGTCTAAATTTCTTAAAAAATCTTCTAAATTTCTCAGAAATATCATTTTTTTCTAATGTTAATTTGACCCATTTTTGGCTTTATATCAATTAAAGAAATGAAAAAAATATATACATTATTATTTGAATAGCAAAAGATGTATATTGCAGGGCAGGGCTGGTTTATTTTAAGGTATAATAAGTAAATAAAAACATCTAAGCAACTCGATTTCATCAATTTCTGTTTATTAATTAAATATTGCAATTTGCCATAAGTGCTTTGCCAGAACACGGATCCCAGATAACCGTCGTAAGCGTGACAAAACTGAAACAACCTCATCTTCTCTTCCTCTTTGTTCTTGTTCACTCGCCTGTTCAATTTCCACTTCGATAACTTCCGCCATGTTGACTGATTGATTCCACGTGGCGTCGAATTAATTGGTAGGTACTTTGTATATGGTGCATCTTATTGTACTGCAGAATAAATCTGCTGAATTGGTAGTATCGCTGGCTCGTAAAAGGACACGAAATTAATATAAACCTTTTTGTTTTGTTCTTATGAAGTATCTTCTTTGTGATAATTGCTCTAAATATCACTTTTTTTTCTAAATTTCTCAACATTTTCTAAATTTTTCAAAAACTTCTAAATATCTCAAAAAATATCGCGATATTTGTATCTAGGCTTATTCCAGGCGCATAGTGGGGAGCGGTGTTAAGTAAAAAGGAGCGCGACAAAATAAAAGCGAGGGAGGAGCACCAGCTGGAACAGGCTATACCCTCTCAAGTCAACGATCGTGCTGTCTAAGGCTGTCAAATGTTAATTGCCTTTATTGTGTTTGTTTGTGCGTTTGTTTGAGTAACAAGAACAAAAAAATCTAGCCTGAGACCAGGCTCCGCAGTGTGAGAAAAAGGCAAAAAAGGGGTCAAATGGAAAAAATATCGGCGACCGAAGCGGGCCAAGCGGTGGCCTGGGGATGGGGAAAGGGCGGCGAATCCGCCATTCAGACTAATTCAGGTTGTGTCATAAACAGTCTCAAAATAACAGTGTAGCTATCGAAACTGTAAGGCCTGGGTTAACTGCAGCCCCAGAGCTACAGTCCGTTCATTAAAGTGCAATCACGTTTAAGGAAAACTTTCATCTTTTCCCCTCCTCAGACTACACCTCTCGGCTCGCTTCGCTCGCCGATTTGTTTCCTTTTCCCCCCAATGCGGAGCCTGGTCCCAGGCTAAAAAAAATCTGAGGCGCTCCTTTGTTTGCTCGGTAC
This sequence comes from Porites cylindrica, assembly GCA_964035525.1. NCBI lineage: Eukaryota > Metazoa > Cnidaria > Anthozoa > Scleractinia > Poritidae > Porites > Porites cylindrica. The sequence continues at coordinate 34,955,502 of OZ037780.1, forward strand.
AGTGACGTGAAGTATTAAAACACTTGGCGACTCGTCACAATGATTTTCAAATAATCGGTTGCGATCCGGTCCAAATGCTGAATATTTTAACTAAAAATGTTGTAGATTCATCTTGTAGGCTCCGCGATTAAGGGTGCGCTAGATCGATCGTATGCCGGAATAAGAATACGCAAAGGTTTTGTTCAAATCACTGGTACCGTGATTTTTGGACCATTTGAACTCTACATGCGCCGGAATATTTTATTTCAAGGCCCGCTAAACAAATGACTTCTAGAGTTTATTCCGCTATTTATTCTTATTCCGGAATACTACCCCCAGTCAATCTAACACGCCTTAAGTATGATTGCAAAAAGGGATATAACGCCGAACTACCGGGTAAGTTATGGATCGATCGCGTTGCATTGTGTCCTGCTTTATGTCAGGCATGAGAGGATAGTTGGACAATTTATCAGCACTTGCCATTATCCCGGGCTGCTGACGGCATTCAAACGCCTGTTCGTTCAATAGTTAATAGCCTGCGAGCATGGGCGTGTATCAACAGTGTTTAAAAACTAGGTACTCGAGGGAAGGACGTGAACTGTGTCGGTTCTTCATAAGTCTGGTGACGTTAATCACAGATATGCACGTTAAGGTTGAATTTTAAGAGTTTAAGCCCGATGAATACACGAGAAAGATGTTTTTTTCAGTCAGTGACACAGGGGGCACGAAAGGGAAAAAATCCTAGTACTCCTAACAGGAGTAACCTATGACCTTCTTGTCACCAGTCCAGATGCTCTACCACTGAGCTACAGGAGACTCGTGGGAGCTAGGGGCACTAAAAACAGGTTCACTGAGCATGAGAAAAAAACCAACATTCCAGTCCTAGCAGTACAGTGCCGGATGTTGGTCCCATAAATCTAGCATAGTGGCTTTAGCTGCTACGAATCTCCTGTGGTAGAGCATTTGGACTAGCAACCAAAAGGTCATAAACCTTTCCGACATAAAAATTTCGATACAATAAATAAAGCCTTGAAAACATACAGGGTAGGTGAAACGGCTCTACGACCCTCAATTTTAATCCGTATAGCTTGCAGCTCTTCTACCGAGACGTTCTCAGTGATTGTCAAAATGAGTTCTTGTGGAATAATCATGAGATCAGCCGTGACGTTGGTAACCGAACCAAACGAGGTTGGTATAATGCTGGAGAAAAGACCATGCCAAACATCCTAGACATGGAAGGAAAGTTCTTGGCGTTTTCCGGAATTCAAGAAGAAGTACACTAAAAAATTAACAAAACCTTTCCGCGCTACAGAGGCTTGTGCGATACCATCCCAAAGTATTGGAGGAAAGTTTTTAGCTGTGATCGCGAAAGTGATTTGGTAGTTACAGAACAGGAGTCAGTTCAGCCATTTAGGAATTTACCTCCGACTTGCCGGCAAGCCCGCTCGTTTTATGTATCCAAACAAATCTTTCCAAATACCAGTACATCAGAAGCTCGTCTTATTAACGTTGGATTCACAGATCAAACAGTTGCGGCGTTTTAAGTTTTTTCTACTCAAAGTCACGAATAAAAATAACAGCTTTTTGTGTTTCAGTCAGTTTTAAATAAACATTCAAATCCTGTACACCCGCGACAAAAGATTCCGTCAGTACCAATTATTGATAAGCTACGGGTTTCAAGTGTGTGGATTGAAACAGACCTTAGAACACCTGTTTGTAGAATGTCGTAATCAGCATGTTCAGTCCTTCTGGAACCTTGTTGTCTCTTGGTGGAACGGCAGTAACTCGCCCATAGTGTCTTTGACCAATAAATTAAAAGGTAACGGATATGTATGACCCTGAGAAACGGTCCTTCCGTACGTTCAAAATTTGCCTGATAGTGGCTAGTTTTTATATCTACACCGCGAACAAAGAAAACGACCCGTATACTGAGTTTCTTAGCCTTTTTTTCTGAAAAACAAATCAATTATCTATAGAGCCTTAATGAGTTGGAGAATCTTTTAGCCTTTAGCCGCATACAATTTTGGTTAATTCAGTTCATATTTCTTAGTGTTTATTAACTTAGATTTTTATGGTAATATCCCGTTTACGCCAGTGTTTTATCTTTTCTTTGACCTTGTTACCCATCTTTTATCTTAGTTTGTGTCTCCAGGCTCTCTCTCTCTCTCTCTCTCTCTCTCCGTTTATTGTATTGCACTTAAGATTCATGATCAATGAAAAATTTTAACAAACAGCTCAGTGTAAGAGCACCTGGACTAGTAGCCAGAAGGTTTGACTCCAGTTGGGAATTACCTGGAGTTTTTCTTCCGAGCCGCCCGGTGTCACAGACTAAATCCTGACAACTTTCGCAAGTTAAAGATAATTTGAATCTAGGACTGTAGTGGCAGTTTCAGAAATTTATGTTGGCTGCGCATGCCTTATTGAATTCACGTACACACTGGTAAGATTTTGAAGATCAGAGGTAAGAAATGGTCTCTTCTTTTTAATTTCCCAGCAGCCAAATTATGGAACACCCTAACAGCGTACAACCTTTAGATCAACAAGGATACCCCCTTGGTGCATACCCTGCTGTAACTCAGCAACCAGCCCCCTATATACAACAGTCTCACCACACTACTGTGGTTTTGAATCAGCAACCAGTGGTCATACAAAAGGCTCAACGAAGTTGGAGTTCTGGGCTATGTGACTGCTTTCAAGACTGTGGCTCTCGTAAGTATTTTCCCAAAGGCACTTAACTTAAAGAGGCTATGCCACGCTATTTGCCTATCTTTTTAAAAACGTTTTCAGCTAAAACTAACTTGTCTTCGCATCAATAATCGAATTCCAAAAATAATGGTCCAGTTTTGTTATTTAAGACTATAATTAGGCATTCAAACTGCTTCCTTTCGTTTGTTACTTCGGATGGCAAGGATTGACATGGATTGAAACTTGAAAGAGTTAGACGACATTTTTCAAACTCACCAAAGAAATCATTATGGTTTATAGTGCTTCCGGATGAATTTGTTTGATATCTTGTTGATAAGTCTACAGCAGCGCGATAGCATATCAGTTGTGTATGGGTAAAAGCATGAAGTAATGATTTCAGCACCGAGAATTGACCTACAACAGCAACATTCTCCTGACACAGCCTTTTTAAGTAGAGCGACTTTCGTATGGCCTGGAAAAATGGTTTCGGTAAGTGTTTCGTTATTTGTTTTATCAGCCAATGAATGAAAAGATGAAAACATGGACTCTTCGTTTTCCCGCCAAAGAAAACCTTAATATGGAGAAGGCATCATTCGATTGGCCAATCGTGTTGTAGTATGACGTCAAAACGAAGTATCGATTGATTTCTAGAAAGTTTTCGGGCGTGAAATTTTTTCACCCGAACGTTCGCTTAACCAACCAAAAGCCACGCGCGTTTGTTTCCGTTCTATAAACCAATCAAATCGCTCTATTTCCGTCGTTTGTTGTTTCAGTTTTGTTCGCGCGTTTTCATTTTAAGGTCATACGAAAATCGCTTTTATATCATAGAGGAACTAATTATCATTTTGTGTTGTCGTTTTTGAGTTTTTTTTTTTTTGGTTGCTCCCATTAGTTTTTCTTAGGCAAGAAAATTTTGCCTAATATTTTTTTTATACTTGGGTTAAACTTTATCATCCTTCGAGCAACCGTGCCCAGCTCTGAAAAGTCCTAAGTCGAGAGGGAGAGAAATACGAATTCACGTAAGACCATGATTTGTACTTAAGCCCCGGTAAAGTGTTTACGTCTTGATATATTTCCCCGTCATCTTTGTTTGTGTTTCAAGTGTTGATGGGTTGGTTCTGCCCTTGTTGCCTGCTGAGTAGTGTTTCGTCCAAGTTGGGTGAATCATGTTGGTATACCTGCTGCTGCCCATGTCCATTGTTGGGTCTTAGAATCAAGCTGAGGTCGGAGGAAAATATTCAGGTATGAAAGCAGAGGTTCTCACTTCTCAGTCCCGACAGCCCCCTGCTGGGGAGTAGGTTGGAGTTAAAGTACTATATAATGTATAGATTTAGCCAGGGCTAAAAGCGAACCTTTCTTTAATACACTTATGAACAAAAAATAATATCGTGTTTAGTAACAAAGGCCAAGTAATACAGGCCAAGTAATACTTGTCGCCCAACATTGTTGCATTGCAAGTTGAAAAGCATTGTTGCCCGTATTACCACCTTCGCTCTCAACTTGTCACGAAAAAAATGTCAATTGCAATGTTGCAAGTTGCGGCAACATGTTGCGCAAAGTAGACCCGAGTTCTACTTTTTGCAACAAACTCTCAATTTTCAACTTGCCATGCGTCACAACGCTTGTGATTGGTCGATTTTCCAGCCCTGGGAAGATGGAGAGTAAACGCGCGCGCTTGACGTGCGGAGGGCAAATTTAGAGTTCTAGACAGGAAGTAAACATGGTGGAGGTTGTGGAAGTTGAACATGTTGAAAGCCAAGATTGTGAATTTATAAGTGAAAAAAATGTCAGAGGCCCAAAGAAAAGATTTATGCGCATACGGTTACGTGACAACCAAAATTTCTTGGATGCATAGATAACCGAATTTCCTTACCTATGGCGCTCCGCTGTTTGTTTGCTCCGACGTTTGTTTGGTGGGGGACAAAAACTTGCCCCCCACCAAACAAACGTCTGTAAATTTCCGCAGCTTTGCGGAGATATATCTTCGCTCGCTTATAAGACTGATGTATCACTTTCAAACTTGAGGGTTGTACTACATTTAAAATGCTCTTTTCAGTGGTTTCGACGGGTTTTCCGTAACTGATGATGTGTGTCTTAAGTTGAAAAAACCGTGGAAAGGTCTATTCTATTCCTTTACCGACCCGTCCTTCTAAAACGTTCTATTCCAATGGACAAATTTTTGTAGTATTTTCGTGGAAACTACCGAAAATGAAGTTTGGCTACTATTTTTTTAATCTTCATAAAATGTGCAGGTAATATTCTTATTTTCCATTTTTAAGAAACCAATAGTCAACACAGCAATACAGGAAACGTGATTCATCAACCTTTTTAATCAACTGAATACATTCTTTTCGCATTTGCAGGGCTCCCTTTGTAATGATTACTGTGTGGTTAATTGTTGCGGGCCATGTGTTCTCTGTCAGTTGGCTCGTGAGCTCAAATCCTTGCAACGTTGAATTGCTAACCAGCTGACAACGACGCGAAATCATTGTTTTGGGACAGGGACAAGCACAGGTAACCCAAGCTCGAAATATGAGCATCGGCGAGCATCGGCATTGTTGGGTAACATTCAAAATATAAGGATTTGTATGGGAAAAAAACCTATCGTTTCCGTAACCTACGAAAATGAAAGGATTTCAATAAAAAGCAGCTTACCTTACTTAAAATGTGTGTTACGTCTCTCCTGTGTGGTCCACGGGCCGATTTATGGCCGTTTTATGGGTTTTTATGTAAACGGTTTTCTCTCAAAATAAAGGTTTGGTAAACGTTTATATAGAGAGAGAGCATGTGTGAATAAAATGCAATTAATAAAGGAAATTGTTTGTTTAAATCAGTTTATATATAGGAGAAAACACGTACGCACCTTTTATCGTCCATAATCTGACTCGAGACCAGGCAGAACAGAAACTCAGTAGGAGCGCTCATTAAGTTTCACCACAGGAACTCTGACTCCAATAAGAGACATTAAAAACAAAGTTTCTCACAAAAAACGCCTAACAGAGACGAACAAGAAAGCTGTTAACACAGAGCACGACAGTACTCTAGATTTACACTAGATAAGGCACCAGACACGAATGTACTTAAACAGCAAGTACAAAACATTCAGCAGCAATTCAAACTTATCCAAGAGATGATGTCAAATCTTAAGAAAGCCAGCAATAAAGATGTTTCCACTTATCCAGGTTTTCTTACTGAGTCCCTTAATGGAAAGAGAGTGGAAATGACATCACAACAAGCTTTATTGACTTACTGTATGATATCTCTCGCCCTTAAGCTTTTCTGATTCGCTAGTTTCATTTCCTTAGACAACGCCCATTTTTACGTAGAAAACGCATGGTCTCTTAACTTTAGCTTTAGTTGGATTTCGTCGTCTTCATGTGTACATCGTTGTAGCCCATTTGAATAGTTCATTTCTTGGTACTTAGAGACAAGCGGGAACCGATATGTAAGTACATTTTATCTTCTGTAGTTTTGTCTATCTGGCGACTCATAAAGTATATTCCTGCAAGAAGTTGTTGTAATACTCAGTATCTCGTACCATTACGTGACTACGCCTTTTGAGTTTCAAGTAGGTTTTTACTTTTTAGTTCGACGTGGGGATCTCATTTCTTTTAGTTTATTTAGTTTTCATGCCTTTGCAAACGTAGTCCGTTCTCAGATTTATTTTGTTAGTTTCTTAGTATAGTATTATTCGCAGGAAGCAACCATTATTGTTTTGGGAAGGTTTCTTTTCTCCTGCAAACCCAAATTTAAGTTGATTTTATTCCTTTCATGAAGTATATTTAGTCTAATATTCTAGTTGGTAAAAGTTACTATTCCTGTCTTTCAATATGTATATTTCTTTTGTCTTATTACGCGTTTTTGGCAAGGTTTATACCGGAACAGCTACGAAAATGAAAATATGATTGATTATTATCTGTTAGCCAAACTATAATTGTAATTGTACCTTTTTTTTGCGTTGCATTATATTTCAGTTTACGGTTCGATTATCGTCAATAAAATCACCGTCAAGGACTAGCTCCAGTTTCGTGGTCATAGTTGATTCATGATCGACCAGTAAAATATACCCGCTCACAAGGGGTTTCGCCGCCACAAATAGTTTTAGCCGCGTGACAATTGGCTTCTCCAGGAGCTCCTGGCTTCTCCTACAGTCGCAGCGTATTTCGGTAACAGAGAGAATCTCGAACACTAGAAAATACTTGAATAATAAACAAAAACATCGAAAGAAATTAGCTAAAAAAAAGTATTACTAAGAGGGATGAAGAGATCAAAAGCATTTATATTAGAAACCTCTCCAATTGCAACTTGACAACTGATCAGATAAACCTATTATCTAAAGGCCTGCCTTTCATCCCATCTCCACATACTAACACTGATAGTGTTAGAAAACAAATTCTACGCGATTTCAACCAATTTGCGAGGCGAATGCGTCTCCGATATATCTACCACGGTAGAGGAAAGATGGAACACCCGGCCCTTTCTATCAACCTCGTTCCCAGGGTTCTCTCCTACCCGCCCTACGGAGCGGGCGGGTAGGAGAGAACCCTGGGAACGAGGTTGCCTTTCTATGTTCAAACTAACTGGGAACCACCAGTTCAACGATCAGTTACTCTTGAGAAATATCTTGAGGAAGCAAAAATTAAACTCTCAGAAATTGAGATAACGAAACCTAAAGCTAACATGCCTAAATCAGAACGCAAAGCTATTAGACAACTTAAAGAAAACTCAGAAATAAATATCAAGAAGGCAGACAAAGGAACCACCACTGTCATAAAGAACAAAACGGACAAGATTAAAGAGGGAATGACACTAATCGAGGTCAAAGAACACTACAGACCCCTCGAGAAACCAATGGTAGAGGAAACCTCTAAGAAAGTCCGAAAAGGAACATCAATTACCACCGAGACATAAATATTGAGGAAGTGATAAACACGTTCGCTCAACGGCAACCCAGGCGTCTTCTCTTTGCGTAGCGTAAACGCCAAAGTCTTGTACGTACGTAATGTGAGGATTTTAGACCAACCGTTTTCGTTGGAGCCAATTTGGAACCTCCCCTCCTAGAAATCCTGGCTACGCCCCCGGCGGTCTTCAAAATAATAAAATGACTCAATAGTTTTTACGTTTGGTTTGAAAGAATATGGCCGTAATAACGAGGTTGTCTTATGAACTTGGTGGTCGTAAGGCGGGGTTCCACTGTATACCGCAAGAAGAAGGTATCACGACCATATGCCATGCATATGACACATTCTACGTAACACGGCAACACCCCCTATACCAACATATTATCTTAGAGCAATGCTGAGACTTATATTACAAGAAAACTCCTTCCAATTTAATGGAAAAGACTTTCTCAAGACCCATGGTACGGCTATGGGGAACTAAAACAGCAGTCTCCTTTGCTAATATTTTCATGGCTAAGATTGAGACAGCAGTTATCGATCAGCACAGTACCAGGCCGTTGTTATGGAAGAGATATATCGATGACGTGTTTTCCCTATCGGACACTAACAGAGAGGAAATTAACAACTTCATTGAGCATGCAAATAACTATCAACCGACAATAAAATTCACTGCTTATATTTCTGATAAAGAAATCATCTTTCTTGATACATGCATCTACAAAGGAGCAAGATTTGAAAAGGAATCTATCCTTGACACGCATACTTATTTCAAGCCTACCGAGACTTTCCAGTACACGCACTTTAAATCCTGTCACCCACCCGGAGTCAAAAAAGGCTTCGTAAAAGGTGAAGGCCTGAGACTACTAAGAACTAACTCTTCAGAGGAGACTTTCGTAGAAAACATAAGAATATTCAAACTACGCCTTCGAGCGAGAGGCTACCCGAACATCCTTATAGACAAAACACTCTCGGAAGTAAAATTCTCTGACAGAAAAAAGCTCTCAAGGATAATACAAGAATGCAAAAAGAAATATTGCCCTTTGTAACGCAATACAACCCATCTGTGCCTAACCTTAAACACATTTTAATGGAGAAATGGCATCTTATAGAATCACAACCTAAACTTAAAGAAATGTTTAAAGAACCTCCAATTATTTCTTATATGAGAGGCATGTCATTAAGAGATATACTGGTTAGAGCCAAACTGTAGTCAATCTCTTTAACACTACGTGTGGATAAGT